>CM035114.1:5719248-6004248 GCA_020205505.1 Panax japonicus | reverse complement strand
ATTAACATAATAAGTAATTCAATCTCTTAACCTAACCTAAACTAATACATAAAAATACCTAATATCTAATTTACCTCTTTCTAAAACAAAAGACCTATTTATAGGGAAAAAAACTTAAACTTGTAATCTAATTTAAGTGTTAACGTCAAGATTCGTCCGCACGTTCAATCACCAATAACGCGCCCAATCCTTCATAAAAACGAGGTCACACGTCGAAACTTGACGGTCTGGGCAGTCGGAGGATATATTCGGTGCGAGAATACGTACATGTTGAAATCAAGTTAAAAATGGAGGCTTGCGATTTAGTGCTCAATAAAACGTTACCTGTGAATTAATTATGATGTAGTCTTGTATTTATAGTGATCACGCCTCCATATAAATCGTCCCCGAATTTGAATAGAACTCCTTAACATAGTAGTTATCATACTAGGATGAAAGTCTATCTCCTTAAAGATGGGAAGTCGGATTCAATCATGATTATTTCTATAATGTTAGGAAATAAAGTAGAATTAAGACTGTTGTAAGACCCCAGTTTTTATAAATAAAGATGAATTTTTTTTATAATTATTATTTTTGAATATTATGGAATAAATTTGATATAATGTTATAGTTGTGGGTAATATTTATAAATTTTGCAAAGTACGCAAGTTGTTATAAAATATTCGTTTGGTCGGGGAATATTCTTTTTGTCAGGGAATATTCGTACGACGGCACAATCATTGGTGGACCCCACAACGGAAGTATTGTCGTAGTAGAAAACGACAAAATTATCTTTCTATAAAAATAACGACGGAGGTGTTACCGTTAAAACTATTGAACTACTCGGTAGTAAAAGTACAGTAATACGTGTGGTTGCATAGTAGCACACGGTATTGATTATTGATGCTTACGTGAGAAGTCATTCAGCTATACTCAATTATTGCTACAGTAATTGCTGCATCATATCTCTTATATTATTGATTCAATTATTGTCACAGTATCATCTGTATAATATGTTATATTATTAAATCAATAATTGAGACGACAAGATATAAATGATTAATAATTGTTGAAAGATTAATTATGTGTTGATTAAAATAAATTAATTTATGGTAATATTTATTCAATCCTTGATGTATATAAAGAGTCTGTTATGAGACGTTTGTGGTAAGTTTGGTAATTTTATGGAGGGCCCATATGTCATCATCTAAGAGTCTCATTCGTCAATAGTAATTATTTTCGTCAATAGTAACTACCTTCGTCAATAGTAATTACCTTCGTCAATAGTAATTACCTTCGTCAATAGTAATTACCTTCGTAAATAGTAATTACCTTTACCAGACGTCAAACCAATTGTCGTTTCACATTACAGGCGTCAAACCACTTTTCTTTTCACATCACCAGTCGTCAAGCCACTTGCCTTTTCACATGGCAAGTGCTAAGCTAGAAATCTTCTATAAATAGAGGCCTAGGGCTTCATTATTTTTCACGAATTCATTCAAGCTATAGAGAGAGAAAGTATAGAGAGAATAAGAGAGGAAGAAGAAGAGTATTCGGTTACTACACTACTGCAGTATTGAAGAGAACTTATGTTATTACATTCTTTGTTATTTTGTTGGAATAACGTGTAAAAGTGGCATACCCTATACATGACCTGTATATGCGGTATACCCTATACTTGGTGAAATCCTTATGTTATTCCATTCATTGTTATTCTATTGGAATAACCTGTATACGCGGAATACCCTATACTTGGTGACATCCATTTACTATTCTGTCTTTATATTTATGTCGGAATATCCTGTCTGTGCTATACGCCGGACCTGGTTCCATTTACTATTCCATCTTTACATTTCTATCGGAATATCCTGTCTGTGCTATACGCCGGACCTGGTTCCATCATTTACTATTCCGCATTTATTATTCTGTTGGAACATCCTGTCGGTGTGAATTTCACCTGACCTAGTTCCGTTATTATTATTCTGCTGGAATAACCTGTTTGTGCGGTCTCTATCGCATGCATGGTGATATCTTTTGTTATTGTATTCGGTATTACTCAGTTGATTAAAATTCTGACTTCTATACTCCATGAAATTAGTGGAATATCCTTGATATCTGCGCTTCATCCAGTATCCTTTCATGAAAATATTCTTCTGATCATTCTTGAATTTTACTCTACAAAACAGTATCATGTTGACAATTTGGACGTTAATAATTTCTGGATAAAATAATTTTTGAACTTGTTTTATTGAATTCTTATATCATTGTCATTATCCTCATGTTTATATTTTGTTGAAAGTCATCTGTGGCCTGTAGTGCATAGATGGACTTGGTATGATTATGATCAGGGATTATTCGGTGTAATCATGACCGTAATATTATAAATGATGTAAAAATTAAAAATCCTCATTGGCCCGTAGTGCATTGATGGACAGTTGTTGGCATGATCATGACCATTAATGAATACACAAATATTCTTGGCCCGTAGTGCATGAATATTTGTGGTCGTGATACTAAAGAATATCCTTGGCCGTAGTGCAGGGGTGATTCGATGATGTGGAATATTTATTAAGCTGAGTCTCAGCTATAACAGTGATGAAAAACCTTTTAAATCATAAAAGATAGTAGATTTTATTTTCTACTTGACTCTTTTAATGGATTGCTGATTCTGCTGCAGTTAAACTTGATGTTTATTATATTTTATCAGTTTAACACTGTTGAAGGCTAATGATAATTTATTCTGCATTATCTTAGTCATAATATTTCTTACTGGGCTAGTTGAGCTCACCCTTTCTTTCACTGTTCTCTTCAGGAAATGAGAATATAGCTGGGACGAGTCGGGGAACGGAGTAATGGTCCAGAGGATAGCATTAGTAGTCCTCACTATTCTGTGAAATAGTGTGATAATAATTGTAATGAGGACTCCTTTTGAGTTTGTATAATCTCTAGTAGACAATATTTGTATTTAAACTCACAGTTTATGTTTTGTCGTATTGTACACGACAGTTGTATTAGTAAGTTGTATTTGAATTCGGCACCATGTATCTGGCGACCCAAGATGGGTGATGTATACCTAATTTTGGGGGCGTCACAACTGTGATTCCTTAATAATTACTATCCTAATTAAAATATATTCCTACGTAGGGAAAACCCTCCACGTGTGGACTAGGCCCCACCAAATCACTCAGACCCTAAAAACCAGATCCTAACACTAAGGTACATTGAACTTGGTCCTTTTTTTTTCTCTCTTTATCTCCAAATTGATTTCAACTCCATCACAATAATCTTTTAAGAGTCATTTTTCATTTTTAAAAGTTGAAATACTTATTGTTTACTTATTTATCAAGATAAACAAGATAAATTTTACAAAATAATTAGTTAAATAAAACAAACATTTAAATTTATAAAAATTACAATATTAAAATTTATAAAAATGTGTTTATCAGATATGCATCTCATTTGTCCAAACAACTACCCAACTAATTACATTCATTGATTTTTAATACAAAACTCAACCTTTGGATAAGTTACAACTTAGCCTGTACACATCTGTGAACTAGGTGGGACCATAGTTTGTTACATATCTAGAATGGATATATGTACGATTAATTTTGTAAGTTGAGGGATGAAACAAAAATTAAAATACAAGTTAAATGGATTAAAGTGTAACTCAACCCCCAAAAAAGAAGGAAATAAATGAGGAAAGGTATCACCAAACTAAAAGGGACAACGCACCAGGGACCCTATCAAGACGATCCAACTAAAGAAGTGTCACAATTATTCAATTGGTTAATCCATCATTTTCAAATAGAATTTCTCTTCTTTATCCCCTTATTTTGGTGCTATTAGAAATATTAAAATCATTTTGTCAAGGACTAAGAGAGTAGACTGGCACCAGCCACGGTCTACTGTCACCAATTGGGTGTCCCTCCAAATCATTATTCATTTGTCTTAGAGTTCTATTTTTTCTTACAAACTGTTTGAAATTGACTTATAAGTTACTCAAACCTAACTTATAAGTCATTTATTACTATTTTTCTGTTCAGAAATAACTTATTTTTTTTATTTAAAAGTTAAGTTTTAAGTAAAAAAATAAGTAATTATTTGTAACTTATTTTAAAATCACTTACAAGTAATTTTAAAATAAGTTAGTTTGACCAAATGTAATGTCTATTTTGCCTTTTTTTTTATTAATGTCTTTTTTAGTAATCTTTCATTTAATTTTAAGTTATAAGTCATTATGAGTCAAATACCTTCATAACTTATTTTAACTTAATTTATCTTATAAGTCAAATTGACACCGAAGACTTTTACTTATCAATCACAACTTGTAAATTAACTTATAAGTTATTTTAAAATAAGTCATTCTTGAATAGGCCCTTAATCCTCTCGTCCTTTCAAAACAAGCCTCATTCGACATCATAATTTTTTAAATCAATATTTTATTTTATTTTGAGTATATTTTATTGTAAATAAACAAATTTTTAAATCTATAAAACAATTTTATTCTGATAGAGATGGTATTTTGTTATTTATAGAGTTTAATGAATGAGAATATCACCAAATAAGATGATGCACTAATTAATGTGAATACAAATAGAGCTAAACAATGAAAGGATAGAATTGGGGAAAAAGACCCACTTTTAAGATCATAATAATTTCATATCCAACCTTTAAACATTACTGTTACTCAATTCAGACATTAAACTTGGTGAACTAAGTCTAGTTTGTCACCCTATTAGTTGTAAGTTTATGTGATCTTAAGAGTAATAGGAAGTATTATTAATTTATTATGTCTTTGTATAGTGTTCAAAAGTGTTTTTGCTTTAGTTTTTTTTAGGATGGGCTTTTTCCAAAAAGCTAGTGATGTAAATTAGGCTGGACTAACATGGGATTTGTTCACTTTAACTTTATTGTGATATGATTGTACATTTTGGTCCCTAACATGATTTGATTGATAATCAATCAATCAATCAGTATATTTTTTAAGATCAAAATATACCGAGATAAATAATGAATTATTTTCATTAATTTCGAGTCAATTCAGCCGTATAAAGGAAAAAAAATGTGTGACTCAACAACCCATTTTTTTTAACATCTTATTTTTGCTTGTCAGATACTACTTTTGAATGAATTATTTTCATTAATTTCGAGTCAATTCAGACATTAAAATGGTATATTGAATGACTTAATTCAAAATTAAATAAAAAAAATTAATTAAAAATATTGTCGTTCAAATATGTCATATTTAAAACTTTTTCTATTAGTCATTCTCAAATTTATTCGTGTTTTTTACGAGTTATTAAATTTGTGGATGATAATAGCCTAAAACTTGTTTAAGAGTGCGTGACAATTTTTCATAGAAGTGTTTTTAGTAAATAACTTTTTCAATTTATATATATATATATATATATATATATATATATATATATATATATGAGAATGATTCATTTACAACATTGTAACAAAGTATTTATTCTTACAATAAATTCTGATCGTTCATCCGGATATCTAACGACTTATATATATTGCTCCCGTCTGCAGTTTAATTTTTAATATTTCGCAGTTTAATACTAAGGACGTGACAAATGACCCAAATGCCCCTCTTTCTGAAAGTCTATCGTCCGCAGTATTAAACTCCAGATGCTAACTTCTATTGAGAATTAAACTACCATCCAAATTATTAAAATGCAGATTCTAGGATACCCAAAACGACACCCCGATTTAACCAAACGACGCTAGGAAACTCATAAGTCTTGTCCGTAATTTAATACTGTGGACTCTAGGTCCAATTAAAAGACACACATCGGGAAAGTAAGAAGGTCAGAATCTGAAAAGTCTTGTTCGCAGTTTAATACTGCGAACGCTAGGTCTCTATTATAAATACAGCAAACTCAATAGCCTGACTTAGTTTGAATTAAGGCTCCATAATTTTCTATTTCTTGTTTCATATTGGTATCATTGCATGGAAGTGTGGTAAAAATTCATTTTGTTGGGCTAACGATATGAAAGAGAAAATAGAGGATTTCGAGCTTTAAAATCCAACAAGAAATCCATACAGAGAATACTACTCTAAAATCTATATAGAGAGTTTTCAAAATGTGCAGTTAATTATGTAACAAGAAATGTGCAGCCATTATGAGTTAATTGTTTAACTCTTTTATGCAAACCCTAGAGTGCTATCACAACATGTTGAGTTATTCTGAATAATCTCAACATGTTGTGATGACACTTAAGGGTTTGCATAAAAGAACTAAATAATTGACCCATCTTGGCAGCACATTTCTTGTTAAATAATTGGTCTATCATCCGCAGTTTAATTGTGGACGAGACTTTCTAAAAAATGACGTCGTTTTCCAATTTCTTTTACTATCTAGAGTTCACAACTTAATATTACGGATGGTACCTACTTTCATTTTTTTAGTGTCCGCAGTTTAATAATGCTGACGGGAGGCTACACAATTCAAAAGGAGTTTATTAACATGCATGTAAATACAGAGATATAGCAAAAGCAAACAATAAATACTGCCCAAGTAATTGTTTCTCAAAATCCATTCAGAAAAATTAAATTATGAACCTTCATGCCTTTGCAATCCTAAAGCTTTATAATGGTTCTGCATATCATAGTTTGCAAATATTCCACATATTGCACACTTTCGAAGTGCCTTCTGTCCTGCGAATTGTTCAAAACTACTTTTCAACCGTGTTGCTTTTTTACAACCTTTTTTCTGCGAACATATTGGATCAAACACATGATCATTGGAAGAAGTAACATCATTGAAAGTCTAATAATAATCTAGAAGAGGGGTTGAATAGATTATTATAAATTAAAAAATTTATCTTAGGTCTTTTTGAATTTTTAGTTAATTAATTTGTAGTGTTAGAAATTAATATGCAAGATAATAAAAATTCAATCACACAATGCATAGAGATTTGTCTGGTTGATAACATACATCCCGGGTATGTCGCTACGTCCAGTCTCAAGCTCCTCTCCAGGACTTGAGATCCTATTACTATCGGTAATAAATTCTACTTCAACGGACGGATAAGCCTTTACAAAGTTTTATAGACAAACTTCCAACTTTTCACAACTACCTATCTTAGACATCAAGCTCCCAGCTCCCTCCTCAAGCTTAGTTGTACCTTCTTTTGAGTTCAGTTCTATTCTATGATCTGGTCTTATAAAACAACAATCTCTTATTCATCTCACAAGTTCACTAGAGACCCAACTCCCAGTCGACCTCTCTAATACTTTGGTCTTAGTCAATAAATTACTCGTTTTTCTCATAGGTACATAAAATAAACTAACTCTGACTTTTCCCTTTTTACAAAATATTTTATTATGATGTACTTCTTAAATAAGCAGATAAAATTTAATACAAATTGATACTTTTTAAATAAGCAAATAGAAATTAAAGATCAAAAAGTTTAAAGAATTTTACATAACAATTTGCTTTTGTTAAGCATATGTAAATTTTGACTTAGTTATAAAAGTTTAAAAACTTTTCTATTTGTGTAAAAATCTTTTTTGATCAAGCAGATAGACAAATTTAAGTGTATGTTCAATAATGCTTCTGAATAAGTAGATATATAGTTTAATGCATGTTTATAAAGAAATATTTATTCTTTATAATAAAGAATGTGTTTATATGGATTTAAATAGATATAGTTTTTATAATAAAAGTTTAAATAACTTTTATATTATGCAACAAGTATTTTTTGAATAAATGAATTTATGATTAAATACTTGATATGACATAATATAATATAAAAATCAATTAAGTAATACTTGATATAATAAATATATTTATTTAACTCAAAGAATATATAAAGATATTTTATCTATTATGTGAATAAAATATAAAGAAGGCCACTTAGGATTTTAAAGATAGTTTGAACAATTCACACTATCATATATTCAAGGGTGAAAAAATTTAAATTGTTTCGGTGTCTAAGTACTGACCAAATTTATAATTTTTCACACTTTTATATTTATATAAATATTTTCAATAAACTACTTGAGTTTAGAGGACAGACCGAATAGTTCTCCATGAGAAGTATTTTGGAGTCGATCATGTAACGCACCCAAATCTAGGTCCCTTGAACCTCGGACCTGGTGCGTCACGATACATCATCTTCATACATAATCTATAAACTAATGCGAATTATAAACATAATTTGTTTATTACACAATGATTCTACCTTTAATAATTCACAAGGTTTACATCATCAATTTACGTAAGTTATCATAATAAATGAATATTTGTATAAAAATAATCTCCAACTTTGCCTTTTTCATTGTCCAACTTTGAGCATTCGAGTTAAACTAAAATATTATCATGATATAGCAAGGGTGGACAACTACTTTGCTCAACAAGTTTAAATACAATAAAGATATATCATGATTGAAGAAAAGAATATAGCTTTCTGAATTTTTAACAATATATAACAATTCTGAAAAGATTGATAATCAAATTTTAATAATTGAATAACTGAATCCATATCGTTGAGTGGTCAACAATAACCATGAACAATATTTTGGCAATCAAGGTGATCAGCTTTCATACCCGATAAACATATCAAACTTGCACTACGTGCGAATCAATAATCATAGATGTGGAATAATTATCAATTATTAAACCACTAGCATTCTTGAAACATAATAACTCGAGTTTGAGTTAGGAAACTTGCCTTGTTTGACGACTACTACTACGCAATTTAATATAAGCTCTTATGGGAAGACCTATCATTTATAAGATTGATCTTTCAATCAGCATATCATATCATACCTCATAATACTATTTCTATATAAATAAATTATCTAACATTTAGTCACAAAATCAAACACCAGATAATTCTTTAGAAATATTATCGTCCTTTGATAACATTTCTATCATTTAATCATCATCTTAAAACTTCTATATAATATTATTAATCACTTAATAATATCTTAATCGTTTAAAAATATTATTAACCATTTAATAATATTTTAATAATTTACTAATATTATTAATCATTTAATAATATCTTAATCATTTATAAATATTATTAATTATTTAATAATATTTTAATCATTTACTAATATTATTAGTCATTTAATAATATTTTAATCCTCTAATAATACTTTAATCTAATATTATTAATGTAGAACATACCAATTAGTCACTTAATGACGCTCAAATTGATTTACATATATTAATTCTTATTTCATCTTGTTCACGCATTATAGTTTTAATAAATGCGACCATCATCAAAATATCGCTAGGCGTCACGCCCCTCATAACCATCCATCCTTATTAGTTAATATTAACCTCATCACATATTTTATAATTTGTGTTTCAATAGAATCAGAACACATTTTAAATTCATTAACACTTGACACGGCGTTTCGACGTTCATACATCACACGACCGATTCGCCTCCTTTACGAATGCTAAGCTAGCTCATATACTTATCTAATTCATCATTAATTAATTTTAAATATCATTATATTTCATAATGTTCTTGTTTTACAACTTAGAACATCTTCCTTTATCATCGAAAGCATTACACGTTGCATACGTGCATGCCCGTCGCCCTCTGAATGTACATTAGTCCCAAAGATGGCCATTTTAAGCCTTTATTCCAAACTGAAATCATAAATCTCAAATAATGAAAGTTGTAGTTCTACTCATTTTCTTTCCGAATCATCCTGAATCACTTTAATCGGAGTTCGTATGAAAATGTTACACCCGATTTACTAAAGGACATCAAAACTGACTTTTCATTTCCTGTTGCCTAAAGACGGGGCTTCCATTTGGAAGCAGGGGCTTCCAACCTCAACCAGATTTTTCTCCACAGCCCAAAGCCGAGGCTTCCAACCTCAGCTACCCAATTTGTCAAATTTCCAGATTTTGCAATTTTTTACGTACATACTTCAAATGTTCATAACTTCTTCATCCTTTATCGGAATTAGTTCGTTTTAAGGCTATGTAAATCTTGTAACACGCTCTAAAAAACCCCATGAATTAATAATTTTTAGTTTCTTTAATTTGTCCAAAAGTTGGTTCAAAATTGCCTTGAGACAAAGATTTCATCATTTTAACATGCATGCTTTTCGAAAACTTTCGCCACGAATTCATTTTTAACTCCGATTCGGTTCATTCAAGTTGTGTTATTTTCATAATTCATAG
Source organism: Panax japonicus (assembly GCA_020205505.1). Lineage (NCBI taxonomy): Eukaryota > Viridiplantae > Streptophyta > Magnoliopsida > Apiales > Araliaceae > Panax > Panax japonicus. The sequence goes on along the minus strand of CM035114.1, from coordinate 5,994,097 downwards.
GATTACAACATAATTCTTTCAAACTAAGTTTTCAGAACACAAAACATAGCCATAAATGAGCTTCAAACTCAGTCCAAAAATTGTACAAAAGGTTCTTTACATATCTTTCTTTTGATCTAACTTTTTAACACCAAAATAGTTAGATCTATACATAAAACACCATCTAACTAGTATATCTAGTGTTTTCATGCTCAAGATCATAAACTTCATGGTTCAAAACAACCAAAAATCAAATACATAAAGTTAGTTAAAATTTTATACCTTTTGTGTGCTCTTCCCCTTCATCCCTTTTTATCCTTCCATGGCTAACTCTCTCTCTCTTTTTTTCCATACATGGATAATCTCTCTCTATTTTATTTCTTCTGGTCGATGGAAGTGGAAGAAATGAGAGAGGGAATAACTTTGATTTTTAGTTTTCTCTTTCCTTTATTTTGCCCAATTATTTAGGTGAGAGAGAGTTGGTGAGTCATTAATGGGAGTGGTTGGGAGTTGGTGGGGGTAGGTGACACCCATGTGCTAGAAATCTAGCTGATATCTATCTTGTCGGACCCGCTTTTATTTCCTCGATTTGCGTATTTAATAGTGTTTTTTAGATTCGGACTTGAAAAACCAAATTGTCGAGTTTATAGTCTATTCATATTAAATTCGACACTCCCAATGTCATGGGCACATCTATTTCTTCAAATTCATATCCGAATTTTAAGCTTAACTTTTCTCGAAAAAAGTCAACTATCGATTTTGACAAAAAAGTTAACGCCGACACATTTTGTGCATAGAGTCTATTCTTAATAATTTCTATGTTTCAGACTCAATTATCATGTCCGTGTCTTCAAATTCCGCTCCTAAATTCAATAATGACTTTACTCTATAAAAAATTTGACTGTTGACTTTGACCAAAAAGTTAACACCGACACATTTTGTGTTTACGGTCTTTTCTGACTAAAATTGACGTTCCAGACGTAACCAAACAGTCCAAGCTTAAAAATTCTATCTCTAACTCAAACTTTGACTTTTAATTTGCTTCTTTATTATTGATTAATCATATTAGCTAATCATTTGTTGATCATTATTCATTTCATTGATTTACTTGTACATAATTTAAATACTAGCATTCTTCAATTACTATAACCATTAGTTTATTTAATTCTTATATAATATTAGGTTATTAGTTCATTTTATATAATAAATAAATATATACATATTTATAATATATATTTATTTAATCACACACATACTTCACATAAGTCATAATGTATTTACATTACCATTCAGGCTCAACTTCTATAAGCTTATTTAATTAAGCTTTCCATTAATCTTTTATCACTAGTACAAAACCATAAAAAGAAAACACTTAAAAGATGACGTATTTATAAAAAACGTTGTAGTATTTTTTTCCACAATGTTTTTTTAACAAAACATTATAGATACATATGAAAAAACGTTATCTATTTATAAGGGAATCTTTTGATTTTAAATAGATAACTTTTTTAAAAAAAACGTTTTAAAAAAACGTTATATATGTAAAAAACACGGAGCAAAAAAACCGCACTTAAATGAAAACATGGAGCGGAGCATAGTTATATGTCTTTCTCTGCTCTCTTTCACCCACAAACTAGAGTTTCTCCGTCTCTTTGTCTCTACTTCTTTTGCTTTAATGGCTAATACAAGGGGTGGGTATCTATTCAACACCGGATGACAACCGGCTTGTGGAGACTGGAGAGAGAGTGCGATTAAGACCTATATATATGTATTATATGATCATCACCCTCGCTCAAACCTTCGGTGGTGGTGGTGTTGTCTCACTTAGTTGGAGCGGTCGATTGATGAAATTAAAGGATGTCTTTGAAGCAGCAATCGAAAGCCGATATAGCAAAGAAGCAGAAGATCGTCGAAGACAAGACATAATTCGGTCTAAAAATAAGAACAAGTCCAAAAATGTTTAGAAATACGTTCAGACTCTCCAACAGTCCGTTCAATCCAAGCCCGATCCCTCCAAAATTGCCTCCAAGGTTAAATATTTTTTTCTCTATCTCTATAAATATATATACATATATATTACCAGCAGTTGATTTTGATGGTATACTAATTAACAGAAAAAGAAAGAGTCATAAGGCAAAAGAGAATAAGCTGAACGAATTGTTTAAGGTTGCCGTCAATCAGCCAAAAGTTCGTGTTGGTATGTAGTGATTATTATTAATAGTTGATTTTTTTATCTCATTATTTATATATGTAATCAGTATTTGTTGAGAGAAAGAAATGGTGTGCCTATGTTTAGGTTTGGATCCAAAATCTATATTGTATGAAATTTTAGAAAGTTGGGAAGTGTGCTAAAGGTTTCAAGTGCAAGTTTTCTCATGATTTGAATGTTCAGAGGAAAGGTGTAAGACCCCAACTTATTATTAAATAAAATCAAATTTCCTCTATTTATTATTTTGAAATAGTAAGGGTTGATTTGATTAATGTGGTTAGTTATGGGTAAAATGCGCAAATATTTCAAATATGCAAGTTGCTATAAAATATTCATTTTTATCGGAGAATATTCGTTTGGTCGTGAAATATTCTTACTATCGGGGAATATTCATACGACGGCGCAACCTTGTGTTGGCCCCATAACAAAAAGTGATTAGATGAAGAAAACGACAAGTATAAGTTGTTTATAAATAACGACGTAGTTGTTACCGTTAATACTGTTGGAATACTCGGTGGTTAAAACACAGTAGCATACGGTATTGCACCAATTATTGATTCTTACGTAGGAAGGCATTACTCAATAATTTTTACAGTAGTTACTATTCAATATTTTATTTTATTGATTCAATAATTGCTACATTGATATTTTATATTATTATTGTTTCAATAATTATCACTACACAATATTTTTATTATCAGATCAATAATTCATATTATTTGAATAATATTATTAGATAACATTATTAGCAATATCTAGAAAGTTCTGTCTAAGGAGAGGTTTGGTCACCTAATTGCACGCCAGTAAGGAGAAATCCTTATTGGAAAGCCCCCTCTTTCCTAGGAACTGACTGGTTGTCAGTATTGTGATTATGTAATATTATTTATGAATAATTAATTATTGATTTATATGATAAGGAAAATATTCATTTTATGTGGATATAGATGGAGAAATTTTTTAATGTGACAATTATTGAAAATTGATATTTTATCTTTTTCGATAAAATAATTAATTTAAATATATTATTATATTTTAATAATATAATAATGGTGATATTTTTACAATGAATGTGGGATATATGAATAAATGAGGAGAAAGAGTATTTTTGTTGTAATAAATATTTAAAACATGTTTTTCATGTTTATGGACCCCATTTTTTGACTGAAATTTGATTATAGCTTGTAACATCGTCCGTTTGTGGATTTCGGTCAATTTTTGTTTAGAATTTGGAAAAAATTTCTTCTACAAAGTTGAAGAGAATGAAATTTCCTATGGAAAGGACATAAGATTTGAATTTTTCTAATAAAAGAGCTATTTATTGTGAATTATTGAAGTTTCGGATTAATTGATTTTGGTTTTTTTGGAGTTTTAAATGATTTATGTGAGAAAAACGTTTTTTGAGAGGTGGGCTACATGTGTGGCTGATGTTTGGCTCAATTAGTGTGTGTAGGAAGTTGTGTAAAAATAATATTAATATTTATTAAATTTTCTGCTTTAGTGTTCTAAGCAATTTCCTATAAATAGGGTGCTTAGGTTAGAATTGAAAATCACACCAGAAACTGAAGTTTTCTCTCCCTTTCTCTCTCTATATTATCGAGCATATTCTTGTGAGTATTTTGATACTTTGAGTGTTGCTATACGGTGCAAGTTTCCTTCAGCACTATATCCGGTATTCCAGCTAGAAGTACAGTCTTTTCAAGGTAAGGGATATATTTTTTTAAAATGATATTATTTCTTCTAATATCATTATACCGGATTATTGGTAAGATTTTTCTTGTAAAATTCTTGTCTTTTAGTGTCGGGGTTACTATTCACGTATACGACACTATTCACGAATACGACACTATTCACAGAAAAATTAAATTTTCATTTTTTGTCCAAATATCTATTATGGATACTAGCTTTGATTGTATCCATATTTTGATCATTCTTGAATTTTACTTCACTATGAGTATTTATGAAGTATTTTTGAACTTGGATTGTTTAAAGTACGAATCCTTAGTATTTGTTCTTTTGTTTCACTGGATTCGTTTTCTTTAAAATATTTTTCATCATCCTCAGTCCAGATGATGATATTAATGAATATCTTTGGCCTGTAGTGCAAAGATGGTTGATTTTCTTATGAATATCTTTGGCCCGTACTGCAAAGATGAACAGGTGTTGAGATGAAGATGACCAACTGATGAATATCTTTGGCCTGTAGTGCAAAAATGAATATTTGATTCAAGATGTAAATTGATTGATGTTACAGGGATAAAATATTGATGATGGACTTTTAAATTCATAGATAATAGTAGATTTCATTCTCTACGTAACTCTTCTATGAATTATTATTTCTGCTGCGAATATTAATCTGAAACTTGTTGTCTATTGTATTTTATCAGATTTTTCCCTGTTGAAGACTAATGATAATTTGTTCTATATTATCTTGGTCATAATATTCTTTACTGGGCTAGTTGAGCTCACCCTTTTTCTTTTTGTTCTAATTTTCTTCTCAGGAGGTGAGAATGTAGCGAGTTCTAGTCGGAGTGTGGAATGATGATTCTAGAAAGTTGTTTTAGTAGTCCTCATCGTTTTTGTAAAATAATGTACCAATAATTATAATGAGGACTTATTTGGGTATGAATATTGTCTAAACGATAATATTTGTATTTAAACTCATAGTTTTTATGTTGTATTAATAAAGTTGTAGTTGTTTCTGTACCATGTTATTGACGACTCAAAATGGGTGATATATACCTATTTTGGGGGTGTCACAGTTGGTATCAGAGCTTAGAAATATGATCTCTGGCGGAGATCGGGGAATAGAACTAGGAGGGGAGAGACGAGTAAATCCTTCGCTAGTGTGTCCTACCTAAGCTTATTTATTAGTTGGTCAGTATATAGGGATATTATGTGATATGTTGATTTCTTTAATTAACCCTTATTTTATGGCAGTATTTGAGAATGTCGACTGAGAATGTTAACAGTGGAGTAAATGAGACCGTGGAGACACCTTTACTCACCAACGAGGAGAACGTGCAACAGGCTGGCAATGTTCCTCCTGTGAACAACACCACTGAGCAGATGATGAACGGCGGGATGTTTAGAAGCTTTTTGCAGTTCATGCAAAATCAGACGAGGGAGACTCGTGCACAAAATACAGGTGGAAATGATAACAACGCACGGTTTGTCACAGCCAAGTAGTTCAAAGAGTTGGGACCACCAGAATTCTGGAGAAAGCCAGATCCGATTAAGGCAGAAACGTGGGTCAAATAAATCACCAAGATATTCGATGTCTTGGGATGCATGGAGGAACAGAAGGTTCCATTCGCCACCTTTATGTTCCGTAATGAGGCAGATTACTGGTGAGAATTTGTGAAGCGTACCCATCCAGCCGCACTCAGCATGTCTTGGGAGACGTTTCAGAAACTTTTCAATGACAAGTATTTTCCTGAAAGTATTTGTCATATGAAGGAATTGGAGTTCATTAGACTGGAACAAAATAATATGACGGTGTCCCAGTACGAGACAAAGTTTGCTGAATTATCCAGGTTTGCACCTCATTTGGTGGAGAATGAGGAACGTATAACGCAGATATTTTTGAGAGATATGAAACCCGACATACGTCAGTATCTCATTTCTCATAAATTTTCTCTCTATTTAGATGTTGTCAATAGGGCTCAATTGTTAGAGCGAGATAACGAGTATGTTCAATCGAGGGACCACAACCAGGATCATACCAGTGACAACAGTCATCAGAACAACGATAACCAGAGAAGAAAGAAAAATACGAACAAAAATGGTAATCACTCTGGTGGTAATCATGGCCATGAAAATAGAAGAAGCGAGTCAGGGGGAAATTTTAAAAAGAGGAGATTCAACAATGACAATGCAAAGACATCAGCACCAGCAACAACTGGTTCTAAGGGAGGAGAATGACCACCGGTTATATGCTATAAATGCGGAAAGAGGGACATATCAGCCCAAACTGCCCACAATAGTTCAAGGTATGTTATAATTGTAGAAAGGAATGACATATCGTTCAAGATTGTACATCAGTGAAACCAAGTCCAGTGGGGATGGTGGCTCAAAAGACTGTCCGAGAAAAGTCAAAGTCAACGGTTCCTGGAAGAGCGTTTGTCGTGACTGGTCAAAATGCGAGGAACCCAAATGAGGTGATCATGGGTAAGCTAATCATAAATTCTTACGAAGTTTATACCTTACTAGATACTGGTGCTACCCACTCATTTATCTCTCCTACATGTGCTCAACGTTTAAACTTAACTCCAGAGAAATTAGACTTTTATTTATCTGTGGAGACTCCATTAGGAGAAACTTTCATCATATCCACTATTTATAAATCTAGTTTGATCCAAGTTGGCACCATCACATTACCTGTTGACCTTATCTCTTTAAAGATACTAGCTTTTGATGTGATTTTAGGGATTGATTGGTTAACTACTCATCATGCCAAAATTGATTATTTTCGTAAGGTTGTTAGTTTTCATATTCCTAACCAACCTGTTGTACGAATTCAAGCAACTAAACCATTAAAATCAATCACTGTCATATCTAGTCATAAAGCTATTCGTTTATTAAAAAACGGATGTCAAGCTTTCTTAGCCCATGTTATGGATTTGAATAAAGACACTTCAGATTTGAATAATATTCATGTTGTTAGTAAATTTCCTGACGTGTTTTCTAAAGAACTTCCCTGTCTACCTCCAGAACGTGAAGTTGAATTCTTTATTGATCTTGAACTTGGTACAAAGCCCATTTCTAAAACCCTATATCGAATGGCTCCTATTGAACTTCAGGAGTTAAAGGTCCAACTACAGGAGTTGTTGGACATCGGTTTCATTCGTCCTAGTACATCTCCTTGGGGTGCTCCTGTTTTATTTGTAAAGAAGAAAGACGGAAGTATGCGACTTTGTATTGACTATCGAGAATTAAACCACGTCACTATCAAGAATAGATATCCGCTACCTCGTATTAATGACCTGTTTGACCAGTTGCATGGAGCATAATTCTTTTTAAAGATCGATCTTCGTTCTGGATATCATCAGCTGAAGATTAAAACTGAGGATATTCCAAAGACTGCCTTCAGAACTCGGTACGGGCATTATGAATTCTTAGTCATGTCTTTCGAATTGACTAATGGTCCTGCGGCTTTCGTGGATATGATGAACCGAGTATTCAAGGATTATTTGGATCAGTTCGTTGTTGTCTTTATTGATGACATTCTCATATATTCCAAAAGCCGTGAAGATCATGAGCACCATTTGAAGCTGGTACTCCAAAGATTTCGTGAAAACAAGCTTTATGCTAAGTTGAAGAAATACGAGTTCTGGCTTGAGGAAGTAGCATTCCTTGGGCACGTGGTGTCAAAACATGGATTATCTGTCGACCCGACGAAGATTGAAGCAATACAAAGTTGGGAGCAACTGAAGTCGATGACCGAAGTACGTAGCTTTTTGGGCTTAGCTGGTTATTATCGGAGATTCTTGGAAGTATTTTCTGGAATCACTACTCCTTTAACTCAACTAACTCGGAAGGATACAAAATTCGTATGGAGCGAGGAATGCAAGAAGAGTTTCCAAGAGCTTAAGATGAGACTTATTTTGGCAACTGTTCTGACAATACCATCTGGTTCGGATGGATTTGTTATCTACAGCGATGCTTCGGGAAAAGGGTTAGGGTGTGTTCTCATGCAACATGGGAAAGTCATAGCCTATGCCTCGCGACAACTTAAAGAATATGAGAGGAATTATCCTACTCATGATCTAAAGTTAGCAGCAGTCGTTTTTGTACTAAAGATTTGGAGACACTATCTATATGAAGAGAAAATGGAGATATATTCAGACCATAAAAGCCTTAAATATTTCTTCACCCAAAAGGAACTCAACATGCGACAACGACATTGGCTCGAGCTGTTGAAAGATTATGAACACACTATTCAATACCATCCTGGAAAAGAAAATGTGGTAGCTGACACGTTGAGTAGAAGATAATATGCAGGAACGTGTGCGATGATGTCAAGTATACGCATAGAACCAACTTTAATCGATGAAGTTAAAGTTTCTCAAGCCACCGACCCGGAGCTGATGCGTATGAAGAAGAAAGTACAAGAAGGTGTTATTCCGGAAGCGAGAATCGATGAAGAAGGAATACTTCGAGTCCACTCCAGACTTTGTGTTCCTAACGATTTTGATTTAAAGAACATGATCATGATGGAGGCACACAATAAACCATTTACAATCCATCCTGGAAGTACCAAAATGTATCGTGATCTTCGACATACATTTTGGTGGAACAATATATAGAGAGAGATCGCGAAGTTTATCTCGAGGTGTTTAACTTTTCAACGTATAAAGGCGGAGCATAAAGTGCCTAAGGGTCCATTGCAACCACTTGAGATTCTGAAATGGAAGTGGGAACATATTACCATGGATTTCGTTACGGGTCTTTCTACGGTTTCTCAAGGCATCGATGCTATTTGGGTTATTGTTGATTGATTATCCAAGTCTGCTCATTTCTTGCCGATACGGGAGACTTATTCCCTTGAACGTCTTGCTCATATGTATGTAAATGAGATTGTGAGATTTCATGGCAAGCCAGTATCCATAGTTTCGGATCGTGACCCAAGATTCACTTCACGATTTTGGGTTAGCTTGCAAAAAGCTATGGACATGGATTAACGATTCAGTTCGGCATATCATCCTCAAACGGAAACCCAAATGAGCTCGGCTGTCTCTGTGTCTGTTAATAGGAAATGGCGTATATGTGGGCTGACAAAACGTGGGGGTGCTGACCTAGACCCAAGCATCATACTGGACATGATATCTTTTGCTAAACATGTAAGCGAGCAGTTGATAAAAAAGTTGGACTCGGAGATAGCTGTTGCTGAAGTATTTGAAGAGGAGCCATAATATTGTTAATTTCTGATGCTGCCGAAAGCTTTTAGCTTTTAAAGAAGATATTAGTGTTTTATGCAAATACTTCACTCCATTTGATGATTTATGGAAGAGTGGTTAAACAAAATGAAATGTATTGTGTTATAATTGGTACGATTAATTACAGATCCTACATTTATATTCTTATTTGCAAAGGTAGTGATCCAAAAAACAGTTGTTATATGCATGTATTACAACATTTTTAAGTCAAATTACAACATTTTAAAAACATTATATAAAGGGTGTCAAATAGATGACACCTTCTAAACGTTGTATAAATGTGTCTAAACGTTGTCTGATGTATCAAATTACAACATTTTAAGCCAGAAAACGTTGTGGAATCATACCATCTACAACATTTTCAAGAATCCAATAATTTCTGAAAAATAAATATACAACGTTTTTAAGAAAAAAATGTTGTAAATGTGACAAACCACAATGTTTTAAAAACATTGTATAAAGGGTGTCAAATAGATGACATCCTTAACCACGACGTTTCTGGGATACAAACCACAACATTTTTTACGCGTTATCTATTTACTATTTTGTAGTAGTGTATGATCAATTTAATTAACCTTTCTAAGTATATGTATATATATGCTTATATATATATACTCAATCTCTTTATCCTTATCATATCTCTTTATTATATACATTATAATTTAACATTTAATCTTTCATTTTATAATTTCTTCTATATAATCCAGTAAGCCGAATACCTAATCTAGCAACTTAGATTATTCAAACAACTCGTTGTTTCCCAACACAACAAACTACATAACTAATACAGCAAACTGTACTCAACTCAGCAAACCGAACAACAATTCAGAAAACCGAATACACTAATTCAGCCAACTATTTTTTAAAATCTTTTCCATAAATATCATTTCATAATCTCTTTCACTAATTCACATAAGGTTAAAGGTAACATAATATATACCTTATTCTCAACATACTTTCAAGTATAATTTCATTATAGATTTTGAATTTTCATAACCCTTATTTTCTCAATTCTCTTTCAAATATTAAACCATATAGTGTAAGACCCCGAATTTTATTAAATAGAAGTATTCAATTTTTCTTATAATTATTATTCAGTTAATGGTTAAATTAATAAAAAGTTAAAGTTAAGGGCGGTATATGTAAAGTTTACAAAATACGCAAGTGGTTATAAAATACTCATTTTTGTCTGGAAATATTCGTTTGGTCGTGAAATATATTTTTGTTGTCGGGAAATATTCGTATGATGGCACAGCCATTTGTGGGCTCCATAACAGAATAATTATCAGATGAAGAAAACGATAAGTATGAGTTTTTATAAATAACGACGTAGTTGTTACCGTTAACACTATTGGAATACCCGGTGGTTAAAATACAGTAATAAGCGTGGTTGCACAGTAGCACACGATATTGCACAGTATTTTTTTGAATTATTGATTCTTACGTAAGAAGGCACTACTCAATAATTGTTACAATAATTACTGTTCAATATTTTATGTTATTGATTCAATAATTGTTGCGTTGATATTTTATATTATTGTTGTTTCAATAATTATCATTGCACAGTATTTCCCATTATCAGATCAATAATTCATATTATTTGAATAATATTATTAGATAGCATTATTGACAATGTCTAGAAAGTTCTGTCAAGGAGAGGTTTTGTCACCTAATTGCGCGCCAGTAAGGAGAAATCCTTATCGGAAAGCCCCCTCTTTCCTGGGAACTGCCTGATTGTCATTATTCTGATTCTGTAATATTATTTGTGAATAATTAATTATTAATTTATATGATAAAGGAAATATTTATTTGATGCAGATATAAATGATAGATTTATTTATATGGTTATAAATGAAGGAATTATTATTGAGGAGTTTTATCAGTATTTTGTCGGATTGGAGGTATTAAAAGATCAAATCGGTGTTCTTAAAGCTCTATTGCGTGAGTTATAATTTTAATCTGACCGTTGGATCGTTGTGATTTTTGGATATATTATACATATATAAGTTGAGTATATGTCTACAAATTTTGAACCGTTAAAAATTAACGGTTGATTTACTATGAATTTTAAAAGGTGTTAAAAATCATCCGTTTATGGATTTCGGATATTTTCTGTCTGGAATTTGGAAAAACTTAAAGCTACAAAGTAGTTGAGAATTCGATTTCGTGTGGAATGGACATAAATTCATATTTTTCTGATAAACAAGCTATTTTCTATGAATTACTAAAGTTTCAAAAAATAAAATAATTTTTATTAAAATTAGGAGTGGGACCCACTATTGTTTTAAACATGTGGGCTGCCAAATTATTTTCAAATGAGATAGCTGGTCTTTGATGGTGGCTTGCGTAGGAGAAAATTAATAATAATATAATTTTATTATTTAGTCTCCTTTGGCGTTCTAGCATTTTCCTATAAATAGGCGCTTACGTTAGAATTAAAAATCACACCAGAAATAAGTTTTCTTTCTCTCTATATTGTCGAGCATATTTTTGTGAGTATTTAGATACTTTGAGAGTTATTTTTCAGTGCAAGTTTCTTTTAAATTTTCATCCAATATTCCGGTCAGTAATACTGCTCTTTTGAGGTAAGAGATTTTAAGGATTATTATGTTTTTCCAGTTTCGTAATTTTTCAGACTCTCAAAAATTCTGGAAAATTTTGAAATGATAATTTGATGAGTTTTCTAGATTGTGTACAAAAATGGTGATTTTTGGATGTATAGATTAGGAGTTATGAATTTTATGGAAAAAGACTATTTTAAAAGTAAACTCTTATAACTCCTTGTGGTTAACTCTAAAATTGGTGTAATTTTTATTGGGAGTACATGTATATAACAGAAGTATACTTTGTAAATTTTGGAATTTTTGGACAAAAGTACAGTTTATGATAAATGTCTAAATATTCGGCAGTTTTGGCCACATAAAAAATAGTAAATGATTTTTAAAAATTTCGAGAAAAATATATGTTCAATATGGGACTATATTCTTCTAAATCCCAGAAAAGAAAATTTATTTGTACTGATTTGGTATTTTTCATGAAAATAGACTAGTTATGAGTAAATAAATTAAATATTTTATGTGAAGTAACAAAATTGGAAAATAAGATTTTATGGCTTCGAAATCCTATATAAGGTATATGCAGACTTTTGATGAGGGTTTTGGTTATTGGTGATGAAATCTTATGAGTTTGGCATTTTAGGATTATTAAATGCATTAATTAGTAAAGTATAAATAATTAAAATAAATTATTTATAAGTTTAAGAAATTATTAAAATATTTTGGTAATATTAATAATATTAGATTATGTGATTATTAAGTGATTTATAATATTTGGATTAAGGTGTTATGAAATCATTGATTTATGAATCTTACTCTTGAAATTAAATGTTGTTGTTGATCATATTATTTTTATTATCATATATAACATTTTTATAATCTCGGTGATGAAATTTCTCTATGACTTAAGTGTAAAGATGGGTAGATTATTGGTATGATCGTGACTATGTGTTCTCTTTTGCCAGTAGTGCAAAGATGAATTATTGACTGGTATGATCATGACCATTGAATTTATAAACGATTATCTTTAGCTTAAGTGCAAAGGTGAATTGATCAACTTGGTTATAATTATTGTTTATATAAATTCTGAAATGTTTATATATTTCTTTGAAATATGAATATCTTTGGCCTGTAGTGCAAAGATGAACTGTTATTGAATATCTTTGGCCTGTAGTGCAAAGATGAACTGTTGATGAATATCTTTGGCATGTAGTGTAAAGATGACCTGTTGTTGAATATCTTTGGTCTGTAGTGCAAAGATGAACTGTTAATGAATATCTTTGGCCCATAGTGCAAAGATGAATTTATTAGTATGATTATGAACAGCAACTGTGATTTGGTATAACTATGATCTTTGATGTTTCAAGTAAAGACAAGTGATAAAAATTATCTTTGTCCTGGATAAGAAGAGGAATTTAGAACCACAATTATGATTATGAGTTATTCAAATGAATGTGGACAAGAATTGTGGATTGATGTTACATGGATAAAATATTATTGGTGGATATTTAACATGGAGAAAATAATAGACTTTATGGTCTATTTGACTCTTCTAATGGATTGTTCGTTCCGCTGCAACTATGGTTTAAATTTTTTATCATCTACCATATGTTCTAAATCTCTGATTTATTACTGATGAAGGCTATTGATAATTTAATTATCTTTAGTCATGATATTCTTTACTGATCTAGTTGTGCTCACCCTTTTGCTTCACAATTCCTTTCAGGTAATAAGAGTGTTGCCGGGTCGATCGGGGATAACAGGGGAATAGAACGTTGGTCTATAGCTATTGAGGTTCTCCCTAAATAGTATAAAAATAATTTTATTGAGAACTTTAGATAAGTGTGTCGTATTGTATACGTCATTTGATATTTAATTTTGGTGAACCGAATAGGGTGAGGTGAACCCAACTTTGGAAGGGTGTTTTGCCACTATCATACAAGATGTCTAATGACATACAACCTCGTGTAATCATAAGACAGGGTTGTGCACATCCACTTGCTGAGTATATCTACGAGCACTACCTATATAATCTTGGAGTTTTGTTGAAGTATAATTCTCAATTGGAGACAGTGGAGATAATTATATGTCAAGAGAAGACTCACCATTGGGAAGAACATTATAGTAATCTTCTAGTTTTTTTTTGTGTCTATTGGGTCAACCAAGGATAATTCTATGGATATATGATATCTATCATAACTTAGACGCATGGCCTCCCATGTACGAAGGTTTCCTTGAGCACTTCCCAAAGATTTTAATTTCTAAAACAGTTTTTAATTGTACCTTTATGTAAGATGCCATTGTGACGTGGTATCCAAGTTAGTGTCCAGAGTCACAGTTGGTATATATTTGTATCAAAACTCACAACATATGTGTTATTGTATTTTGCACGACAATTGTAGTAATAGAGTTGTAGTTGTTTTCTGTACCATGTATTTGGCGACTCAGAATAGGTTGGATGGATTGGACCTATTTTGGGGGCATCACAGTTGGTATCAGAACTTAGGGATATGATCTCTGGCGGAGATCCGAGATTAGAACTAGGAAGGGAGAAATGAGTAATATCTTTCGCTAGTGTGTGTCCTACCTAAGCTGAATTTTCTTACTTAAGGTGACAAATTGTGATATGTCAATTAACCTCTGTTTTGAAGCTGTATTTTAGAATGATATCTGAAATACAGGAGATGAGCAATGGTGAAATTATGATGACAGGGAAGATGGAATCTGAAATGAAAGCAAGGTATTCTCAACTATTTGAAATATTAGGTATGTAAATTTCGAGGACGAAATTTCATAAGGAGGAGAGATTATAAGACCTCGAATTTTATGAAATAAAAGTATTCAATTTTTCTTATACTTATTATTCAGTTAATGGTTAAATTAATAAAAAGTTAAAGTTAAGGGTGGTATATGTAAAGTTTACAAAATACGCAAGTGATTATAAAATACTCATTTTTATCGAGGAATATTCGTTTGGTCGGTGAATATTTTTGTTGTCGGAGAATATTCATACGACGGCGCAGCCATTTATGGGCCCTATAACAGAATAACTGTCGAATGAAGAAAACGACAAGTATGAGTTTTTATAAATAACGGTGTAGTTGTTACCGTTAACACTATTGGAATACCCCGTGGTTAAAATACAGTAATACGCGTGGTTGCACAGTAGCACATGGTATTGCACAGTATTTTTTTAAATTATTGATTCTTATGTAAGAAGGCACTACACAATAATTGTTACAGTAATTACTGTTCAATATTTTAAGTTATTGATTCAATAATTATTGCGTTGATATTTTTTATTATTGTTGTTTCAATAATTATCACTACACAATATTTCTCATTATCAGATCAATAATTCATATTATTTGAATAATATTATTAGATAACATTATTGGCAATGTCTAGAAAGTTCTGTCAATGAGAGGTTTGGTCACCTAATTGCTCGCCCGTAAGGAGAAATCCTTATCGGAAAACCCCCTCTTTCCTGAGAACTGCCTGGTTGTCATTATTGTGATTCTGTAATATTATTTTTGAATAATTAATTATTTATTTATATGATAAAGGAAATATTTATTTGATGCGGATATAAATGATAGATTTATTTATGTGGTTATAAATAAAGAAATTATTGTTGAGGTATTTTATCAGTATTTTGTCAGATTGGAGGTATTAAAAAATCAAATCGGTGTTCTTAAAGCTCTATTGCGTGAGTTATAATTTTAATCCGACTGTTGAATCATTGTGATTTTTGGATATGCTATATGTATGTAAGTTGAGTATATGTCCACAATTTTGAACGGTTAATTTGCTATGAATTTTAGAAGGTGTTAAAAATCATTCGTTCGTGGATTTCAGATATTTTTTGTCTAAAATTTGGAAAAACTTAAAGATACAAAGTTGTATAGAATTCGATTTCATGTGGAATGAACATAAAATTCGTATTTTTCTGATAAACGAGCTATTTTCTATGAATTACTGAAGTTTCAGAAAATAAAATATTTTTTATTAAAATTATGAGTGGGACCCACTATTGTTTTAAACATGTGGGCTGCCAAATTATTTTCAAATGAGATGGCTGGTCTTTGATAGTGGCTTGCGTAGGAGAAAATTAATAATAATATTATTATTTTATTATTTAGTCTCCTTTGGCGTTCTAGTATTTTCCTATAAATAGGCGCTTAAGTTAGAATTAAAAATCACACCAGAAACAAGTTTTCTTTCTCTCTATATTGTCGACCGTATTTTTTGAGTATTTAGATATTTTGAGAGTTTCTTTTTAGTGCAAATTTCTTTCGACTTTTCATCTGATATTCCGATCAGAAATACGGCTCTTTTGAGGTAAGTGATTTTAAGGGTTATTATGTTTTTTCAGTTTCATAATTTTTTCGACTCTCAAAGATTTTGGAAAAAATTGAAATGATAATTTAAAGAGTTTTCTAGATTGTGTACAAAAATGGTGATTTTTGGATGCATAGATTAGGAGTTATAAATTTATGGGAAAAGACTATTTTAAAAATAAACCCTTATAACTCCTTTTGGTTAACTACAAAATTGGTAAAATTTTTATTGAGAGTACATGTATATAACAGAAGTATACTTTGTAAATTTCGGAATTTTTGGACAAAAGTACATTTTATGATAAATGTCTAAATATTCGGCAGTTGGCCATATGAAAAATAGTAAATGAATTTTAAAAATTTCGAAAAAAATATATGTTCAATATGGGAATATATTCTACTAAATCCCAGAAAATAAAATTTTTTGGTACTGATTTTGTATTTTTTATGAAAATAGACTAGTTATGAGTAAATGAATTAAATATATTATGTGAAGTAACAAAATTAGAAAATAGGATTTTATGGCTTCAAAATCTTATATAAGGTATATACAGACTTTTGATGAGGGTTTTGGTTATTGGTGATGAAATCTTATGAGTTTGGCATTTTAGGATGATTAAATGCATTAATTAGTAAAGTGTAAACAATTAAAATAAATTATTTATAAGTTTAAGAAATAATTAAAATATTATGTTAATATTAATAATATTAGATTATGAGATTATTTAGTGATTTATACCATTTGGATTAAGGTGTTATGAAATCATTGATTTATGAATCTTACTCTTGAAATTAAATGCAGTTGATCATATTATTTTTATTATCATATATAATATTTTTATAATCCCAGTGATGAAATTTCTCTTTGACTTAAGTGTAAAGATGGGTAGATTATTGGTATGATTGTGACTATGTGTTCTCTTTTGCCAGTAGTGCAAAGATGAATTGTTGACTGGTATGATCACGACCATTGAATTTATAAACAATTATCTTTAGCTTAAGTGTAAAGGTGAATTGATCAACTTGGTTATAATTATTGTTTATATAAATTCTGAAATGTTTATATACTTCTTTGAAATATGAATATCTTTGGCCTGTAGTGCAAAGATGAACTGTTATTGAATATCTTTGACCTGTAGTGCAAAGATGAACTGTTGATGAATATCTTTGGCCTGTAGTGTAAAGATGACCTGTTGTTGAATATCTTTGGCCTGTAGTGTAAAGATGAACTGTTAATGAATATCTTTGGCCCGTAGTGCAAAGATGAATTTATTAGTATGATTATGAACAGTAACTGTGATTTGGTATAACCATGATCTTTGATGTTTCAGGTAAAGACAAGTGATGAAAATTATCTATCCTGGATAAGAAGAGGAATTTAGAACCACAATTATGATTATGAGTTATTCACATGAATGTGGACAAGAATTGTGAATTAATGTTACAGGGATAAAACATTATTGGTGGATATTTAACATGGAGAAGATATTAGACTTTATGGTATATTTGACTCTTCTAATGGATTGCTTGTTCCGCTGCAACTATGGTTGAAAAGTTTTATCATCTACCATATATTCTAAATCTCTGATTTATTACTGATGAAGGCTATTGATAATTTAATTATCTTTAGTTATGATATTCTTTACTGAGCTAGTTGTGCTCACCTTTTTGCTTCACAATTCCTTTCAGGTAATAAGAGTGTTGCCAGGTCGATCGGGGATAACAGGGGAATAGAACGGTGGTCTATAGCTGTTGAGGTTCTCCCTAAATAGTATAAAAATAATTTTATTGAGAACTTTAAATAAGTGTGTCGTATTGTATACGTCATTTGATATTTAATTTTGGTGAACCGAATAGGGTGAGGTGAACCCAACTTTGGAAGGGTGTTTTACCACTATCATACAAAATGTCTAATGACATACAACCTCGTGTAATCATAAGACATGGTTGTGCACATCCACTTACTGAGTATATCTACGAGCACTACCTATATAATCTTGGAGTTTTATTGAAGTATAATTCTCAATTGGAGACAGTGTAGATAGTTATATGTCAAGAGAAGACTCACCATTGGGAAGAACATGATAGTAATCTTCTCATTTTTTTGGGGTCTATTGGGTCAACCAAGGATAATTCTGTGGACATATGATATCTATCATAACCTAGACGCATGACCTCCAATGTACGAAGGTTTCCTTGAGCATTTCCCAAATATTTTAATTTCTAAAACAGTTTTTGATTGTACATTTATGTAAGGTGCCATTGTGACGTGCTATCAAAGTTGGTGTCCAGAGTCACAGTTGGTATATATTTGTATCAAAACTCACAACATATGTGTTGTTGTATTTTGCACGATAATTGTAGTAATAAAGTTGTAGTTGTTTTCTGTACCATGTATTTGGCGACTCAGAATGGGTTGGATGGATTGGACCTATTTTGGGCTGGGGCGTCACATATAGGTTCTTCTTAATTTTTTTTAAATCATTCCTTTATTTTTACTTTAGGTATGTAAACTTTAACCTTTAATTTATTCATTCAAGATTCTCTAAATTTTCGGGTTGTCACAGATCAAGTGTTAATCTATGATATTTATTTAAATAATGGATATATAAAGTATTTATATAAATATTTTCGATAGATTACTTGAGTTTCAAGGACATACCGAATAGTTCTCCATGAGAAGTATTCCTGGGTCGATCAAATATAATCTACTTTACGATATTTATATAAATAATAAATATATGAGATACTTATATAAAAATTTTCAATAGACGACTTGAATTTCAAGAACAAGCCGAATAGTTTCGGGGTCGATCAATTATTCGTCTACTTTACGATATTTATATAAATAATAAATAGATGAAATATATATATATATATATATATATATATATATATATATAATTGTGTACAACAATGTATATTTTTATATCTATAACAATAAACAAGTAGGAGATAATTTAATCAAGCAATTTAAACAACTTATCTCAAGTACTTGTCACCAATTTTTTTCTTCTTCAAATAATCAGAATTTTGAAGTAACAAAGAGATAGTAAAGCTTTAGAGAGAATGTAGTCATGGAGTAAACTTTTTCTTGATAGTGAATTGGTAAGTTGAAAATGAAAGAAAAGTTCCTATTTATAGGATTTTCAAGCTTGGGGCAAAATGGTCTTTTTGAAAATTCAAGGGCTGAAAATCATTTTGTTAAAATGTAAGGTTCGGATGAATTTTATCAGATTAAGACACGGATTACTTAGTCACCAATTCATCTGAATTTTGAAAAGCTTCGGACCTTTGAAAAAAATGCCAACATTCTTGCATTAAATGCTCATTTAATTTTTCAAAGTTCATTTGTTCAGCACATGGACGCCAGTTTTGGTAGTTCAATTTAGAAAGCATTTTTTGTCCAAGTAAATAAGATTTTGACACATAAATAAACCTATGGAGAGGATTTTAATTTAATTACCCTATTTTCCAATTATTTTTATCATCAAAATATATTCTAAAAAAAATACCTATCAATCATCATCATCAACATCATCATCATCGTGCAATTTCATAGCTTATTTCACGTGATGATGTCAAATATACGAGTAGAATGGACTTTAATCGATAACGTTAAAGCTGCTCAAGCTACAGACCCGGAGCTGATGAATATGAAGAAGAAAGTACAAGAATGTGTTATTCTAGAATCAAGAGTCGACGAAGAGAGGAAATCTCAACCCTCGATTCATTAATGGTCCATTTGAAATCCTCGATCGAGTAGGAACTGTAGCCTATATATAGACTCGCCTTACCGCCAAATATGTTTCGTGTTCATAATATTTTTCATATATCTATGTTACGTAAATATGTGGAAGACCCGAGCCACGTTATTAAATTAGAACCAGACGAGATAGCAGAAGATTTAACGTATGAAGAGGTACCTATTAAAATATTGGATAAGAAGGAACATATTCTACGTTTATACCTCTAGTCAAAGTTTTATGGAGAAACTACGATATTGAGAAAATGACTAGGAGTTAGAATCTGACATGAAAACAAGGTATCCTTACCTTTTCAACATACCAGATACGTGCACTAATTTCGAGGACGAAATTTCATAAAAGAGGAGGTTGTAAAACCCCAAATTTTTTATGAATAAAGATTTAATTTTCTCTAAATGTTATTTTGAATAATAAGGTGTGGATTTGATATAATGCTATAGTTATGGTGATATGTGCAAATTTTGCAAAGTAAACAAGTTGTTATAAAATATTCGTTTGGTTGGAGAATATTCTTTTTATCAGGGAATATTCGTACGATGGCACAATCATTGGTGGACCCCACAACGGAATTACTGTCAGATTTAAAAAGTGACAGAAATAACCTTTTTATAAAAATAACGGCAAAACTTTTACCGTTAATTGTTGAAATACCCGGTGATAAAAGTACAGTAATACGCGTAGTTGCATAGTAGCACACGGTATTGTACAATATCTCTGATTATTAATTCTTACGTAAGAAGTCACTCAGTTCATTAATAATTGTCACAGTAGTTGTTGCATAGTATCTCACATTATTGATTCAATTATTGTCACAACATCATCTGCACAATATTTTATATTATTAAATCAATAATTGAGACGACACAGTTATTCATATTATTATTTGCATTATTGATAATGTCTAGAAAGTTCTGTCGAGGTAAGGGTTTAAGTTATTTAATTGCGCACAAATAAGGAGAAGTCCTTATCGGAAACGCCTTCTTTCCTGAGAATAATCTGGTTGTTAATATGGTGAGTTATAATATTAATGATGAATAATTGTTGAAAACTGTGTTTATTGAAGTCAAGTGATTTGTGCTAAATGGAGGGGGTTTTCATGAAGTATTTGTTGTAAGTTTAGATTATTAAATGGACCCCCACTTACTCATTTTTCAAAATTACTGGTAGAAAGTTATCTCAATTTTTGTTTTATTATTATTATAATAGTAATAAAACAAATTTTTTTTATATAAAAAGAAATACTTTTTATATTATATATAAAGTTATTCGTTTTATTAGATTATAAATAGAATATATTATATTTAATTTAAATTTTTTGTTTTATTAGAATATTTTATTGCATGGTGCTGCATAGTAAAAATCAGAAAAAATCGCGCTAAACGCCCGTGAATTCGCTGTTCATCCATGATTTTCCTAAATAGTGCCCTGCCATTCTCCTATAAATAAGATGCTTAGTTTAGAAATGAAAATCACAACAGAATCAGAGAATTATTTTTCTATAATATTGAACGTATTTCTTTTGAGTTTAAGAAAACATTGAATGTAGAAAATAGTGCAAGTTTTCTTCAAGAATTGATAATCATATTATTTATATGTTTATTTCCTCTTAAAATAAATTTATTAGTCCAATTTTATATTAATTCTATTTTAGTTGTAATTATTTTTTTTATGAAATTAGATGCACAATAATGGACAAAGCCAATACAATCTAATTGATTTAGGAGATAAGGAGCATGCGAGAATCATGGAGGGGAATCAAGAGCAACCAAGCAGGAATTTTTTTAAAAAAAGATAATCCTTTTGATTTCTTTTAAAAAAAAATCGAAACACGGAACAGCAAGAGATAAGCATAAAGACTCTTGTTCTGTTCAGGATTTGGAGGAAGAGAGCAGTTGACTTGGGAAGAGGAGGGAGTTAGTTTTTTTTATTCTTCTTCTAGTTGTACCAAATAAATGAGCACAGTTTGGATTTTTGTTTTGTAGGGAGGATTCCATTTTTTTATTTTTCCCTGGCGTCAGTTCAGTTTATTAGATATTAATTTTCTTCTTCTCGTGTTATACAAAGGAGGAGCACTGTTTTGTAATGATTATTCCATTTTTCTTCTGTGTATTCAAGTAAGTACTCCGTTTATTTAATTATTTATTATTTAATTATGTTTTGTGTTTCAATTTTAAGCATGTTAGGCTAGATTATTTTCTAGGGTTAAGGATGAGTATAATCGATTGATTTCATTGCACATATTCATGCCAATTTATTCTACTAATTTTGTGCTTTTGCATTAAAAATAATTCTTTCTATTAAATGCCCATTATTGTTGATAAAAAATAAGGTTGGATTCTCGTTATTATTTATTGGATTCAGTTTATAATTTGTTAAAAGCTGATATAAACTGTGTTTTGATGAAAATAATGAGTGTTTTGATTTTATACATTTGTTTGGCTATGAAAAAAATTAATAATTTGATTTTATAAATTAATTAGACTTAATTAATTTTATTTTCCGCATTAGTAGTGTCGAGAGACCGAACTAGTGCGAGATAAAGAGTAAAGTATTGGGCATGAATATTAGGAAAATGATATCAATTATATGAATGTGCCATCCTAGTATTTTATCATTGATTATTTTATTCGCGTATTTTTAGTTGCTAAAGATTCCCTCGAAAATTCTAAGTTAGATTAGGAATTAATTAAAATTAGTGAGTGAGAAAATCACGTTCCATCCGTCAAGTCCTTAGGGTTCGACCTCGCACTTGTAGGCTATACTAGTATTCGATTCGTGCACTTGCGAGTAAATAAAACATCCACAACAAGAATATCTCCGTTACACCAGTCGGAATTACTCTCCTACTAAGGTAAGGAGTAGTATTATTTATTTCATATTCGTAAAAGATATTATTTTTCGTATTCGTAAGGAATATTATTCTCGTTCAATATTCGTAAGGAATATTATTTTCGTTCAATATTCGTAAGGGATATTATCTTCGTTCAATATTCGTAAGGAATATTATTTTTGTTCAATATTCGTAAGGGATATTATTTTTTTCAATATTCGTAAGAAATATTATTTTCTTCCATACTCTATAGTATGTAAATAATATTATTTCGTTTCATATTCCTAAATCTACACTTATTTTGATAAGTATTGCTTCTATACTCCTTGAAATTAGTAGAATATCCTTGATTTTGCGCTTCATCTAGTATTATTTCACTGAAATATTTTTCTAAACATTCTTGTTAAATTTTAATCTTTTTATGCCGAGGTACTATTCATACATACGATACTATTCACGAAGTACTATTCATTTAAGTACTATTCACCTGGGGTACTATTCACGATAAAATTGGTTTCTTTTCTGTCCAAATTATTTTTGATACATGAATATCATTCTTGAATTTTACTCCACAATTAATTATCATATTAACAATTTGGACATTCTTAAACTCTGGATAAATTAAATTATAAATCTTTAATATTTATCCTTAATCTCACTTGATTAATTTCTTATATCATTGTCATCATCTCATGCTTATAATGTGATGAAAGTCATCTTTGGCCTGTAGTGCATAGATGTACTGTTGATTGGTATGATTATGACCAGAAATTATGTATCGGTATAATCATGACCTGTAATATTACAGACAAATGATGTGGTAAAAGTTCTCATTAGCCCATAGTGTATTGATGGACAGTTGTTTGGCATGATCATGACTACTGATGATACTAACGAATATCCTTGGCTCGTAGTGCATGGATAATTCGTGGATGTGATAATAATGAATATCCTTGGCCTGTAATGCATGGATAATTCGTGGATGTGATACTAACGAATATCCTTAGCCCATAGTGCATGAATAATTCGGTGATGTGGATTATTTATTGAGATGTGTTTCAGAGATAAAATATTGATGATGAACTTTTAAATCATAGAAGATAGTAGACATCATTCTCTACTTGACTCTTCTAATGGATTGCTTGTTCCACTACAGTTAAACTTGTTGTCTATTGTATTGTATCAGTTTTTACACTGTTGAAGGTTAAGGATAATTTATTCTACATTATCTTAGTCATAATATTCTTTACTAGGCTAGTTGAGCTCACCATTTTCTTTCATTGTTCTCTTCAGGAAATGAGAATTTAGCTGGGACTAGTCGGGGAATGGAATGATGGTCCAAGATGGTGGCTATATTAGTTCTCACTATTCTATAAAATAATGTGAAAATAATTATAATGAGAACTTTATTTGAGTTTGGATATCGCCTACGAGACAATATTTGTATTGAAACTCAGCTATTGTGTTGTCGTATTTTGCACGACAGCTGTATATATTAAGTTTATATTTGAATTATGTACCATGTATTTGGCGACTCAGAATGGGTTGTGTATACCTATTTTGGGGGCGTCACATATTGCACAACTTTAAAATGCCTGCGACGAGATTCAGGAACCATCACTTTCAATACCAAGTAGTTTTTTGAATCAGAAGTTGACAACTCTGGCACCTTTTTAGAAGTTAACTCGTGCGATTTTGTCAGTTCAATTTGAAAACGTCAAAACATTTCTTTGGTATATATTTTAGCGGTATTCATCTGTAATGGATCTTCAATAAAAAAAATTCTTGCACTATTAACTGTGATATAATCATCTTGTTTCTCTTTGATGTACTGCTTCTCAATAAATTTCTTGGACTTTAAAACAAAATCTCTAATCCCTCGTGGAAGTATTGACAAATTCGTTAAAAAATTCCAAGCAATAAATTCTATTTTTCCTCAAATTCTTAAATAGTCAAACATTTAAAGACACAATAGTTAAAATCTGACTTAAAAGTTGAATGCGATGAATAGATATGCCCAAGTTTTTTAGGATATTTTTTGCTTATCACTACAAGAAAGCCAGCTAATTCCGACGGATCTATGTTCGACGGAAACATTCCCTCGAATATAATATATATTCTGACGGAGTATTCAGTCGAAGATACCTTAGTCGAAAATACATTAATTTTGACGGATGTTCGTAGAACATTTATGTATCCTATTGGCGCCAATGTTCCCGCCAGCGCAAATCTTATTTTCGACTGAATAGTGTGTATTCTGACGCAAGATTCAGACGAAGATACCTTAAGTACGACGAATGTATGTACGACAGACATTCCGTCAAAAATAATCCTAAAACCTAATTAATCGGTACGTCTTCCGACCCCCTCGTTTCTCTAGACCTTAATTAATCTCATTTCTCTCTTTCTCTCTCTCTCTCTCATTTCTCTAGATCTCTCACGAACCACCACTTCTCTCACTTCTCACACTTCACTGCTCTCACGCCACCACCATCGCCGCCACCACCACGTACTGCCACCACCACCACCACCATCGGTTCCACCACGTATTGCCACCACCACCACCACGTACTGCCACCACCACCACGTATATACTGCCACCACCACCATCACTTTCGATCGGTTCCACCACCAGTAGACGCCACCAACACCGTTGATTGAACCACCATCACTGACACCACCAGCGGCCACCACCAGGCACCACCGTCGTTTAGTTGCACATTAATTCAATTTCAAGGTTAGTTTTCTGCTAAGTATTAGATTTTTAGGGTTAATTTGTTGCAAATTGTGAAATTTGTGGCTTAATTTGTTTTAGGTTTAGTTTGAGTTTGAATATGAGATTAACTCAATTTGGATAATATGTTGTTGCTATGAATTTGTGGGTTGATCTGAATTGGGAGTGATCTGAAATTGAGATTAACCCATTTGTTAGAATTGAGAGTGATCTGGAATTTGAAATTTGGGTCCTATTCTTCTTGTTTATATTGCTGATTGCTGAAATTGGAATTTTGATTTTGGGTTTGTGGACTGCATATTATTTAAGTGCATATTATTTGGAATTTGGAATATTGCAGAATATTGATATCAAATTTGGGTTCCTTATCATAATGTAAGTGGTTTTAGGACTGTTTTTATTCTTGATATATTTGTTATTTACGACTGAATTTATAACAAAAATTCTGTCAGAATTATGAAATTGCAGAATATTTGTGGGCCTTGCATGTATTGTATTAGTAATTAGTTTTCCAATATTAATAAATCATAAACTAAGTACCATTTACTTAGTTTCTTACTACTAAAATAAAATAAAATAAATATAATTTAATTTAGTTTATTAAATAAAATAAATTTAAAAAATAAAATAAATAACATAATATAATACAAAATAAAGTAAAACAAAATAAAAAATAAATTAAATTAATTTGAATAAAATAAAAAAACTTTGATTTAATTTAATAAATAAAATACAATTCAATAAAAAATAAAATAAAATAAAAATAATAAAATTTAAATTAAATTAAATTTAAAATAAATTTAATTTAATTAATTTAATTTAATTTAATAAAAAACATTAAAAATTATATAATATATATAATATATTACAAGATAAAATAAAATAAAATAAAATAATTTTAATTACGAAATCAAATTAAATTAAATTAGAACTTTTATAATATAATACAAAATAAAATAAAAAGTAATAAAAAAATTTAATTTAATAAATAAAATAAAATGATTTAATTTAATTTAATTTAATAAAGTAAATTTAATAAATAAATAAGCCAATTATATAATATACTACAAATTAAAATAAAAAATATATATAATAATAAACTAAGTATGAGTGAATGTTGAATAGTAGTCTCCATAGATTCTAAATAACAATTTTTATAAACTAAGTACCACTTACTTAGTTTATTATCATTGGCAAAATAAACTAAGTATAGCTAGAAGTGAATGTTGAACAGTAGTCTCTATAGATTCCAAATAAAATTTTCATAAACTAAGTACCACTTACTTAGTTTATCATCATTGGCAAAATAAACTAAGTATAGCTAGAAGTGAATGTCGAACAGTAGTCTATATAGATTCCAAATAATTAACAATTCTCATAAACTAAGTACCACTTACTTAGTTTATTATCATTGGCAAAATAAACTAAGTAGCATTTTCTTAGTTTGCCATAATTTTCAATATATAAATGCAATAATACTCTCCCTACATATATGTACTCTTTCTTGTATGCAGGTTTCGACATAGCAGTTGCAGCTAAATAGTACTCCAACCGGTTCCTAGGCAACAATTAAAAAAAAGGGGTCGTAGTACCTGTTTGTGTCCTATACTCGAATAATAAAGGTAATTGAATTACTGCAGACATTTCTCACTGTTCCATCATAACAGATGGCAACATCCGGAATGAGTGCCAGTAAGTTGTTGAACAAAGTTCTAGGTTAAGCAACCCTCTAAATGAGTGAACGATCACTTCTCCCAAAGGAATGAATCATCTCCCCATATGGGTCCAATCCATGATATAAATAGCTTCTCACCACTCCAAATTCCTCAGATGGGTAGTTCTCACAGAAAATCTCACCTCTTGAATGAGAACTATCCATTTGAGGAATTCGGAGTGGTGAGAAGTTGTCTATATCATGGATTGGACCCATATGAGGAGATGATTCATTCCTAGCAGAGAAGTGAACATTCGTTCATCTAGAGGATTGCTTAAGCTGAAACTTTGTTCAATAGCTTAATGCAACTCCTTCGAGATGTTGTCATCTGTTATGATGGAACAGTGAGGAATGTTTGTAGTAATTGAATTAACCTTATTATTCGAGTATAGGACACAACAGGAACTACGACCCTTTTTTCCCGGTTGCCGACTCAAGTAGAGATTCCACATAAATTCTCATAAACTAAGTAGCATTTGTGTAGTTTGACACAATTTTTAATAAACTAAGTAACATTTTCAATTATATATGTACTATACTTTGAAACTTAGAAACCCATTTGACATACACTCAATAGGGGTGATTGTCGAATAGTCCCCAGTTTGGGACTGTTATTGGATGTTAATTATGTCTCTCACTTAGGCCGGTGCAAATACGAAACAGTACATTTTTTGTTATTTTGAGGATTAATCGACTGTTATCTCTATATGTTCTTCGAGTGCATACTTAGATTAAGTTATCTTAGTCTATTTTGTGTGCTTGGAGACCATGGGGAGGTGCTGCCAAAATTTTCTTGAAACTCATGAAACGTACTCAACGTGTTTGCACTAGTGACGAGACACATCCAATAACGGGATATAAGCCTTACCCCTGTCCTGTAGAGATACTAGGTAAATCTAATTCACGCATGAATATCCAAATTAACTTAGTGCGTACTTTTATGTAGTTAAAAATGTCAGCCGATCGGAGTTGAATGTACCGTAGGATACCCAGTGATGCGAGTTGGATGTACCGTAAATTGAGAGCAGCCAGGTATGGGAAGACTCATAATTGGACACACTTGCCTATATGATTTGAGTTGTCGTATTGGTGCACACTTTTAGTTCGTCATTGTATAGATGTCATACCGAAAAGAATGTTTTCGAGAACTTGTTTTACACCGTGTTAGATGCGAGTGGTAAAACTAAAGACAATGACAATGCTCGAAAAGATTTGGAGGCATTGAACATTAGGCCAGAATTGTAGCTTCGCCCTAACACTACTAAACCTAAAGCTCCATTTAGTCTTACTAAGCAACAAGTTGAAGACGTCTGTAAGTGGGTTAGTGGGTTGATGCTCCCAGATGGATATGCGTCGAACATAACACGTTGTTGTAAGGTTGAGTAATTGAATTTTTTTGGATTCAAGAGTCATGATTGTCATATATTCATGCAGAAGTTGATTCCAATTGCATTTCGTGAGATGTTACCCAAAAAAGTTCTGGATGCATTGACCGAACTGTCAAATTTCTTTCGAGATATTTTCTCAACTATAATTAAGCACAGTGATTTCGAGCAAATGGAGAAGAATATTGTGCTTACCATGTGCAAGCTTGAAATAATCTTCCCTCCAGGATTTTTTGACTCGATGGAACATCTGCCTATTCATCTGCCGTATGAACTCAAACTTGAAGAATCGTGGTCAGCTCCGGATAGTACACACCACTGGTTCTTAGTCGTTTGAGGAGGCGAAGATGGTAAGTGCATTGTATTTAGTTATTTATGTGTCAAGTTCTCACACAAATACTTAAGACCTGTTTTATGAATGTTTATATTAGGCATTGGGGAGGACCTTGGGCTGAGATCCTACCACGCTAGAGTTTTGGGATCGAGCCCACACGCCTAAGGACAAGCGTGCTTTATCTCAGGCAGATTTATCTATATGGGTAAAACTCATCTTACTATTTATCTTTTAATAATATTCAATCGTAAATAAAATGATATAATTAACATACGTATACAGAATAAATTACAGGACCGATTTCAGAAGCTTCGGGACGAGCGTATAGCTGAGCTAGAGATTATTATGAGGGGTTCTGAGCCGTTAGATTCCGCCACCCCTCTTTCTGATATTGTATGAGATCGGGATGAGGAGCTGAGATTATGGGTCGCGTCTCAGGATTCCCCTACTAGCAGTACTGACAGATATCGAGTGTTGGGTCTGCCGAGGATACCCGCATATACACTTCCTGGAGGTAATATTTTTTTATGTTTCACGAAATTATCCGAATTTATCACATTATATAAATTATTATTAGTAATCGAATTTGTATCTCTTTATAGGCTCCAGCCAGCGCCAGCTTCCGAGAGCACATGTCGGACCATCTCATACGGGCGCTGGCTAGGATGACGATATCTTCTGGCGGCTGATAGAGGCCGTGTCGGATAGGTTCTATACCGATCCGGTCTTTCGGCGTCAGCAATTGCCTTCCAGTTCTCGTCTTCACCAGATTGCTCAAGATATTATAGCAGGGGCCTCTGCAGAGAGTGCGGGATTATCACGGGAGCAGTTCGACACTTGGAGCGCCGAGATGTTTCGGATGGTGATTACCCTCCTGGAGGAGGCTTTTCGTCCGCCCCCACCTACTCAGGTATTCTTATTGTTTATGTTTTTCAATTAAGATTAGTTTGTTAATTCTCCCCCACACACACACACGCACACACACACACACACACACACACACACACACACACACACACACACACACACATATATATATATATATATATATATACGGACTAATGATTTATATTTTTGATTCTATCAATAGGGTGGCGATGGCGAGCAGGCTGGCGATGAAGAGCATGAGCACGAGGCTGATTTCCATACACCAGAGCAGCGTCGTTCACCTCCGCCTAATGATGATACTTTTACTAGTTTATAGTTCATTTGTATAGTTTGTATAACTTTTGTATATATTGTATTGTCTAATTGCGTCTATACAACTATTGTAAATTATATTGTTTAACATTTATGGAACATTAGCTTATATTTGTAACTGGCTAGCTTATAATATGTTTTGGTGGATATTTGAATGTGAATGATAATGAGTTGAAGATTTCGTTTTAGTGTTACGTTGTATATTTGAATGTGAGATACAGGTTTATATTACTGTGTATTGGGTTGTGATAGGTCACAGGTACATTAATGAGTTTAAACACTTGGAAACTGAACTTTTAAAATCCACAGTTTAAAAAAAATCAGTTACTTTAGACGGAATTGGGTAATTTCGACGGACCGTCCCTCGGAGATAATAAATAACCAATTTTTAATAAATATCGAGATGGCCTAGTTTTCAGTCGTACATAAGATAACTTCGACGGAATATTTTCGTCGTACCAATTATATCTCCGACGTAAAGTCCGCCGAAGTTTATTAATAGACAATTTTAATAAATATCAACTAATTTTAGTTTTTCGTCGGAAATAGATTATGTTCGAGGGAATTAGTCAGTCGGACATAGTTAATGATATGTTCGACGAAAAATTTCGTCCTATGTATTCTGTCGAAGATAGTCTAGGTTCGACGAACTTTTGTCGGAGATACGTTCGTCGTAAATAATAATCATCCTACGGAATTTTTGATGAAATTTATTTTCAACGCGAATAGTTACGACGGAATCTCTGACGAATAATTCCGTCGAAAATATAGTAGTTTGGACGGAATAGTCTTATATATGACGGAATATTCCGTCGGAATTAGCCGATTTTCTTGTAGTGTATATGCCAGGTACATAATGCATGGTCTATATAATTAAGAAAAACCGTAGCAATCGCATTCGACATAGCACGACCTTAATTAGTGACAATGGTTATGGGATATTTGTAATTCATTGTTTTAATCCATTGCTCAAACAACCATACAAATGTGTCCTTAGTCTCATTGCTCAAGGGTGCACACCCAAACAGTACAGAATGGTAATGATGATTTACACTCGTGAAAGGAGTAAATGACATGAAATATTTATTTGTTCGGTATGTGGTATCAAACGTAACAACGTTACCAAAATTTTGATAAGCAAGTATTGAACGATAATCTACCCACATAATACATCCGATACGATTATCCACGTCTGGTTTGACAATTTAATAAACTTTGCTCAGACTTTCACGGTGCAACTTTCTCAAGTATTTTATTGAACCCTATGCATCATTCGAATCAATACTATCACGTCTAATATCTCTAACTATATTTCTCACATCCTTTTCAAAGAACCCAACATTGCTCATACCTCATCCCAATGAGCTCAGAACATTCATCATCCTACTTGGAACAATCCCGAAATTATTAAGGGTTTTAATCAAATCCCTATCAACTCTTGGAATATTTTTGTGTGCTTAAATTTGTGAAACTTTACTCGGGGACACAAATTCATGAATGTGATTCAACTCAAGTGTAGACACAAACCATTTATATTTTTTCCTATTATGCACAATATAAAATTTTGCTCTACATTATGTTCTATCAATTAAGTCCCTCCTCCCCTTTTCCTTAACCATATTATTATCTTCATCATTAGTGACAATCTCATTTTTCTTAATAACCATATATCCATCTTTATGACACTTATACATTCTGGAACAAAAATCTTCAGATCTCACATGTTTTTTGATAGTTTTTATTCTTACTTCAAATCCAACACGTTTTGCATTTTTTTATAAAAATTTTAAGCATCTTCTAACATATCAAATATTTGACCAACATAAGGAATGGTATCCTCAACTAAAGCAGTTTCCTCAGTACTTGATATTGAATAAAATGATTCTTCACCAAACAAATGGCAAAATAAATGAATTAGTTCTAAATATGAACTTACAAATTATCGATCTTTGGTGATGTTTGTTTACAGGTATGCTTGCTTGCTAGTCGGCTATGCGCTCTCAAGTTGATTGAATCATTTATCGATGAAAGAAAATAACAAAAATTCATTTGCAATTATGTTTTTATTAATGATCAGAATCTGCAATTTAGTTCTGATAACGTATGCTTTTATTAAAATCGGCATCGTTTTAATGATAAACCATCGTTCGCGATATTAAACTACGGACATGTACTTTAGATGAGAAAAGTTTAATTTAATACTATTAGTTTTCCATTTTCCTAGGTATTGTTGCAGATTTATCATCTTATCTTGCAATAATGAAAATAATACCCATGAACAAATAGAAAACTTTATAGCACTAAATCAAACAATATTCGTCCCAGATCGTTACTGTAAAAATGAGATGAGATACAAAATATATATAACTTATTAAAGCTAAAAATCATTTATTTCTCTTGCATATCCTTGCTAGTTGTTACATATTTAACTCATTTGGGATGATGAGAAGGACACATGGAAGGCTGGATAAAAAGAGTCGGTGGGGTGAAGTGTCTTCAGCACACAGAGCCTACAAGATATTGTTCCTTCCAAATCTTGTGTCACGACTCTCTATCCGAGATTCGATGAATCAGTAAGAATAAGAATATGCAAGAAGAAATAGAAAATTCTAAGTTTTAGGTCGAACTCTTCTACATTACTTTAAGTTAGTAGTACTATCTCGTCTTATATATTAATTGGACCTAGAGTTTGCAATATTAAACCGCGGATGAGACTTATGAGTTTGATCTTGGCGTTGTTTGGTTAAACCGGGGTGTCGTTTTGGGTATCTTAGAATTCACATTTTAATACTGTTGACGATAGTATAATTCTCAATAGGAGTTAGCGTCCGTAGTTTAATACTATGGACGAGAGACTTTCACAAGGAATGGGGCATTAATTAGGCCATTTTTCCCATCCGCAATATTAAACTGCAGAATAGTGGAAATTAAATTGCGGACGAGAGCAATATAAGTCGTTAAATATTTGGATGGACGATCGAGATTTTTTGTAAGGATAGATATTTTTTACAGCATTGTAAATGGATCATTCCATATATATATATATATATATATATATATATATATATATATATATATATATATATATATATATAAGCTAAAGAAACACTTCAAAATCAGTGATTTTTTTTTTGTTAACTTCTCATAAAAAGGTTTTTAGATATCCAAAAATTCTAAGACAAAAGGCACTTTTTTTTCTAAAATTATTATAAAACACGGCTAAACATTAATCCATGAATATAATTCGTTACTCCATCAATTATTCACATTTGCGGTGTTTTTCAACAAGGAAATAATTACAGTCTTGTAATATCTTGGGCTAAGAGATTCAATCTTTTGAACTACAGTTGATGAAGGGAAATATAAGAGAAAAATATAAGGTACGTAATGATGAAGCTTGGAATTTGTGAGGACTATTTCTTCCATCAACTCAAATTCATATACACCTTCCTTTCCAAATTAAATTTGACTTTTCAGAGTCATTTAGAAATATTTTTTAATTTTTTAATTAATATAATTTATTTAATTTTTAAAATAACTATCCCTATAATTATTAATACTATTCATTATTAATACTATTCAGATAGCTTACAATTATCATAACTGTATTGTCTGAAATTAAATTAATTTATATTAATTTAAAATGAAAAAATATATCTCAAATTGATTCCAAAAGATCAATATTAATCTTATATTTTAAAATAAAAGAAGTACATATTTTTCCCCAACAAAATTAGTGCTTAGGACTGAAATCTTGAGTGTGAATCTATTACTTCAAATTAAATTGTATTACTGTACATATATTGCTTTGCTAATTTAACATCTACTTTTTACTACAACTCGTAACAAAATTGCCATAAGATTAACAAAGTCAAAGTTGTGACCTTAATTTCTCTTTTCTTCATTTTTGTAAAGTATATTTAGCAATACAGATTATATGAGATCATATCCGATCTGTACGTGGATGTGTTACTATATATATAAACGTACGAAGGGAATTAAGGTAAATTAAATTAAGAAATTGTTATGAATATATATTGACTTGACATACAATTTATTAATTCAATAAATATGCCGTAAATACTGAAGAAATCGAGAATATTATACTCCCTCCGTCCCATGATAAGTCTTTATTACTATTTTGGTCAGTCATATGTTAAATGTCTACTTTTCTTTAATAACCAAATTTTTACACATTTTTTTCTAATATATCCGTAGCATTAAATATCTCATACTTTTCTTATTCTAATTCTCTCTCCATAATTAATGACATATTATTATGGATAATTTTCTCATTTCATTCATCTTCTTAATATACGTGAAAAGTCTACCAGAATTTTTATCCTGAGATGAAGTGAGTACTATTTATATTGCCTTGATATACGTAGCAAAGCTCATTCACTTTAATATATCATCTATGCGCGAAATATATAATCGACTAAATTGGTAGTTGAAACTTGGAATTATTTTATACTCCATAAAATAAAATCATTATGAATGTATTTTCTTAATTCAAAATGATGGGGAGTATAGGTTAAATTTTGTGTGACCCATCACATTAGAGGACAACCCAAAAAATTAATTTAGTCCAGGGTGTATGCTATTATCGTGTTCTATTGAGATGTACAAGGCTCGGAATTTCTTATTTGAATGTTATAAATGTTAACACTGTATCAACTTATGCAAAGCAGAGAAAGAAAGTTATTGTATTATTGAATGTAAAAGTGGCTATATATAGCCTTACAATAACAGAAAGTAAACAACAGAAAGGCTAAAAAAGAGCATCCCACTAGTGGAGCAAAAGAACAGGTCAGCTCCTAAATAATAGGAATTATTAACGGATACAAAGACCAAGTCTACCTCAACATTCCCTCCCTTAAACTAATACCAGATAAGTTTATGCCTGAATTTTGACAAACTCCCATCAGTGCTCGCAGCTTCTGAAAAACATCTAGCTTTAATGGCTTAGTCATAAGATCTGCAAGCTTGTTTTTAGTTCGACAATAATCTAATTTGATTGTCCCATCTTGTGTAAGATCTCTAAGAAAATGGACCCGAACATCAATGTGTTTGCTTCATTCATGCATAACAGCATTGCGAGAAAGCTTGATTGTTGAGCTATTATCACAATAAATCACAGTAATGTCATTTTGAGCTTGATCAAGTTGTTCCAACATCCTTCGTAACCATATAGCTTGACAAGCGCAAGAAGATGCTGCAACAAATTCTGCTTCTGTAGTGGACAGTGTGACAATAGGTTGCTTGCGAGAGGACCAAGACACAACCCCTGAACTGAATAAAAAGAGAAATTAGGCCAGAAGTGCTCTTGCAATCTTCTACATCTCCTGCATAATCACTGTCGGAAAATCCCACAATCTGGTGGTTCCCTTCCAGGCAATAAAACACACCAAATGCAAGAGTGCCTTTGATATACCATAACACACGTTTAGCAGCTTGGAGATGAAGTGTAGTAGGATTAGCCATGTACCAACTAAGAAGACTAACTACAAACATCAAATCTAGCCTAGTGGAGGTTAAATACATCAAACTACCCACTAGTTGTTTGTAAAGAGTATCATCCACTGGCTCTCCCATGGGATCTTTCATCAACTTTGTGCCTGGAAAAATGGGATTGTGGACTGAATTGCAATCAGCCATTTGAAATCTCTCTAGAATATCACGAGCATATTTTTGTTGACAGAGAAAAATTCCATTCTCCTGTTGCAAGATTTCTAATCCAAGAAAATACTTCATCTTTCCCAAATCACTCATGTCAAATTCTTGCATCATAGAGTGTTTAAAAGAAGTGAACAAAGACTCATCATTCCCAGTAAATATAAGATCATCCACATAGAGACACACAATCAAGATCTTACAGGTAGAGGAGTGTTTGAGAAAAAAGTAGGTTCATAAGGACACTTCTTGAAGCCTTCTTCCACGAAATAAGATTCGATTTGACTGTACCAAGCCCGAGGAGCTTGCTTTAATCCATATAATGCCTTTTGAAGTCGATACACTTTATGTTCAGCCCCTTTGATCTCATAATCAGGTGGTTGTGCAACGTATACTTCCTCATTGAGATTTCCATGAAGAAATGTCGATTTAACATCTAATTGATACAAGGGCCATGCCTTTTGAGCCGCAACAGCAATAATAAGTCGAATAGTATCCAGGCGAGCAACATGAGCAAAAACTTCTGAATAGTCAATTCCATTTTGTTGAGTGTATCCCTTTCCGATAAGTCGGGCCTTATACTCGTCGATTTTACCATGTTCATTGAGTTTCGTCTTGTATACCCATTTAAATCCAATTTCTTTTCCACCTTTTGGCAAGTTAGTCAATTCTCATGTATTATTTTTGCGAATTGCAGCAATTTCAGAGTCCATAGCCAAACGCCATTTGTTGTTGTGTACTGCATCAGAAAAAGTCAGAGGATCCACATCTACATACATAGCAAAGTTACCTTGATTTTTAATGTCAGAGAGCCCTTCACCAGTCTCATAATCACGCATCCATATTGGTGGAAGTCGAATACATCTTTCTGAAAGATCAGAGGTTTGGGATTGTGCCGGATCATTAGCTCCCTCGGATGAATCTTCATCACTGTTATGTTGTGTTACAACATCATCATCACCAGGAAAAGCTCCAGGAACTTGATCTCCAGTTGCTGGAGTTTTGGGCTGACCATTGTGATTGTAATCAAGAGAATCAATGCTTGGTTGATCACCCCAATCCAGAGAAATATCAGTAGTATTAGCATGGGTTGCTGTCCAAGGCCAACTGCCATCTTCATTAAAAATAACATAACGGCTAATCACAATTTTGTTTGACAAAGGGTCATATAGGCTATATGGTTTGGATTCTTCACTAACTCCCAGTAGTACACACTTCAAGCTCTTATCATCTAATTTTGTGCGTTTGTTGTCAGGTATATGAACATAGGAGAGGCATCCAAACACCCGAAAATGATCAACTGAAGGTTTAACGCCACTCCAGGCTTCCTCAGGTATCTTATTGCGCACAACAAGTGTTGGACTTCTATTTAAGATGTGTACCCCCCCCCATTTAACTGTTTTGGGCCAAAAATTCTTTGGTACTTGTTTAAAAGTCAGCAAACTACGAACCATGTTCATTATTGTGTTATTCTTCCGCTTTGCAACTCCGTTTTGCTGAGGAGTGTAGGTTGCAGTAAGTTGTCGTCGAATCCCATTGGTTTGGCAAAACATATGGAATTCTTGGGACGTAAACTCACCGCCCCTATCTGTGTGCAAACCACAGATGCTAGTACCCATTGCTTTTTCTACTTTCACTTTGTTAAGTTTGAAACACTCAAAGGCCTCTGATTTTTCTACCAAGAAAAACACCCAGATTTTTCGACTAAAATCATCGATAAATGTCAAAAGATACCTTTTGTTGCTTTTTTAAATAGGGAAAATAGGCCCACAGATATCAGCATGAACAAGTTACAGAATTTGAGATTCTCGCCAGGTACTCTTTTGAGGAAATGGATTTCTGTGTTGTTTGCCCATCATGCAATCTTCACAGAACAAGCTGGACTTCTTTAATTGGGGCATTCCATGTATCATCTGTTAGGTATGAAGAGTTTTAAGTCCATCAAGACTCAAGTGGCCATAACGACAGTGCCAAAGATGATCAGGATTCTGAGAGGGAGTTTGAAAGCAATGTTGTTCCTACGGTTTGATAGTAGCTAGAAGAATGAACATCAGGTTGAGTAACATAGCTGTTTCAATAATAAGCCCTCTGTCCGGATGATAAACTTTGCACTTGTTGTTTTGAATTAATATGGCCAAACCCTTTTCCTACAATTGACCAATACTCAAAAGATTGTTGCATAATTCAGGAACATAAAATACCTCTGTGATGACTTAAGTAATATTATTGACAATCATTTGAATTTGGCCTTTGCCCATCATACGAAGACTGGAATTGTTGCCCAGCTTGACTGACTTTTGAAATGTGTCATCCAACGTGGAAAATAACTCTCTCCTTCCACACATTGATTGCTACACCCAGAATCCAGGAACCATGTAGTCTCATCAGCTGCTTTGTGGACATCAATATATGCAATAAGGAGCATCTCTTTCATCTCTTCACTGGTTTCAACAAAGTGAGCCTTTGTCTCCCTCTCATCCTTGGGGTCCCTATTTTTCTTAGGACATTCATACTGAAAAATGACCAAGACCATGACAATAATAACATTCAACAAGTGCCTTATTCATACTTGATCGACCACGACCCCTACCACGTTTGCGTGAGGCACCGCGATTAACTCCACCAGAATAATTCCTATAAGTAACTGTCAAACTTGTTCTTCGATAACATGTCCAGTCTGTTGGAAGAATGCATATTGTGATTTGATGTTTTATGAAAATACTCATGATTATGTAAAGTCCTTCAAAGAATATATGTACAAGGACTTAGTGATAGATCAAAAATTGTTAGGTTGATCTTAGCCTTTAATGTTCACTTGTATAGATAAAGAGATCAAATCTGTTAGGTTGATCTATGGCTAGAAAGAAATAGATAGGCTCGTAGTCTATCCGGCTGGTCAACAGAATACAGAAGCTAAGACAGGATCGTAGTGCTGAGATGATCGTAGTGTATCTCCCTTGAAGGGCCTCTCCAGGAATCGTAGAGTGGTCCAGACTGTGACGCCCCCAAAATTAGGTATACATCACCCATCTTGAGTCGTCAGATACATGGTACAGAATTCAAATACAACTTACTAATACCACTGTTGTGTATAATACGACAAAATACAACTGTGAGTTTGAATACAATAATTGTCTACTAGAGATCATACAAACTCAAAAGGAGTCCTCATTACAATTATTAATACACTTTTTCTCAGAATAGTGAGGACTACTAATGCTATCCTCTGGACCGTCACTCCATTCCCCGACTAGTCCCTGCTATGTTCTCATTTCCTGAAGAGAACAGTGAAAGAAAGGGTGAGCTCAACTAGCCCAGTAAGAAATATTATGACTAAGATAATGCAGAATAAATTATCATTAGTCTCCAACAATGTTAAACTGATAAAATATAATAGACATCAAGTTTAACTGCAGCGGAATAAGCAATCCATTAAAAGAGTCAAGTAGAGAGAATTGAATCTACTATCTTTTATGATTTAAAAAGTTTTTCATCACTTTTATCGCTGAGACTCAGCTCAATAAATAATCCACATCATTAACTCATCCCTGCACTACAGGCCAAGGATATTCTTTAGTATCACGACCACGAATTATCCATGCACTACGGGCCAAAGATAATCGTGTTTTCATCAACGGTCCTGATCATGCCATAAAACAATTATCTTTGCACTACGGCCGAAGAGAATCCATAGCCATAATCATACCAAAAGCTGTCCATCAATGCACTACGGGCCAATGAGGACTTTTTCTACATCATTTGTAATATTACGGTCATGATTACACCGCATAATCCCTGGTCATAATCATACCAAGTCCATCTATGCACTACAGGCCACAGATGACTTTCAACGTAACATAAACATGAGGATGATGACAATGATATAAGAATTTAATAAAACAAGTTCAAGAATTAATTTGTCCATGAACCAATAACGTCGAAATTGTCCACACGATACTGTTTTGTGGTGTAAAATTCAAGAATGCTCAGAAGAATATTTTCCTGAAAAGATACTGGATGAAGCGCAAATATCAAGGATATTCTACTAATTTCATGGAGTATAGAAGTCAAAACTTTAACCAACTGAGTATAATAAAGAATGGAATAACAACAGAAATCACCATGCATGCGGAACTTCGCACAGGCAGGTTATTCCAACAGAATACTAAATAACGGAACCAGGTCAGGTGAAATTCACACCGACAGGATGTTCCAACAGAATAATAAATGCGGAATAATAAATGATGGAACCAGGTCCGGCGTATAGCACAGACAGGATATTCCGACAGAATAATAAAAACGGAACCAGGTCCGGTGTAAAACACACTGACAGGATGTTCCAACGAAATAATAATAAAGACGGAACCAGGTCCGGTGTAAAACACACAGACAGGATGTTCCAACAGAATGATAGAAGAATGTCACCAAGTATAGGGTAGACCGCGTATACAGGTTATTCCAACAGAATAATAAGAAATGGAATAACAATAGTTCTCTTCATGAATAAGAAAGAATAACACCCCTTACCGTAACAGAAACTGGATATAGAAGTAGTGAAGTAGCAGAATACTCTTCTTCTTTCTCTCTATAATTTTCTCTCTATAGCTTCTCTCTATAATTTCTCTCTCTAGAGTTTCAATGAATTCGTAAGAAAATAATGAAGGAATGAGCTTCTATTTATAGGAAAATGGAATGCATAGTAACTAATCCATGAACGGTCCAGATTGTTTTACTTTAATCTGACGGTCCATATTTAAAGAAAAATCTTTTAATTAAAATATAATATATTCTATTTATATAAAAACATTTTACTATGCAAACACTATGCAAAACACTATGCAACACTATGCAAAACACTATGCAACACTATGCATAATAAAATATAATATATTCTATTTATAGAATAACTTTAATAAAGTATTCTGTTTTATATAAAAAGATGTTTCTGTTTTATTACGTTAATAATACGAATAAAACAAAACGTCATCATCGCTATAATAATTCATATTATTAATCGACAATAATTGAATTAAACTGAGCGACTTCTCACATAAATATCAATAATCAATACCGTGTGCTACTATGCAACAACGCGTATTACTGTACTTTTACTATCCAGTAGTTCAACGGTAAAACTTCCGCCGTTATTTTCAATAAAATATTTTTGTCGTTTTCTCAATCCGACAATAATTCTGTTGTGGGGTTCACCAATAATTGTACCGTCGTACGAATATTTTTCCGACACAAAGAATATTCCCTGACCAATCGAATATAATATAACAACTTGCATACTTTGCAAAATTTATAAATACTACCCACAACTATAATATTATCTCAAATTCTCACCATAATATTAAAAATTATTTCGAGAAAATTAATTCTTTATTCATAAAATCTGGGGTTTTACACAGACTTTTTCCGAAGCTAACTCAGAGATCGTAGTGTGCTCTCGGAAACGCAGAGTCTGCAAGACGAACACGTGAAGATCGTAGTGTTAAAAGATCGTAGTGTGCAAATCTGTGTGAGAAATCGTAGTGATCATTTAAGAACAAGCACCAATATGACAAGACACTACGATATGGATAGTAGAGTGTCATCTGCCTTGTGTCAGAAACATCAAGCCCTATCGTTCATTTGAAGATAGACTCCAATAAATATGAAATGGGTTTTGAACGTTGAAGCTCTCATCAGTCCCAACGGTATAAAAGATATCCTTAGTATTGATCAAAAGAAACGTATTCAAGAAGCTAAGAAAAGGACCAATGGGCAGAGAAAAACACCTTTTGAGGTGTTAGGTGAGAAAGCAGTCTGCTGTGTCAGTGGGCCAGAGTGAAATTCAGAAGATGTACAGAAAAGTTTCCATCAAATCTCAGAAATGTCAAACGCATTTAATGGCTCATCAGATGACTTCAACGGATAGATTTCAAGATCACATATATACAGATCAAAGACTGATGAGAAGAGTAAGAAAGCATTGACCAAAAATGTACAAGAACACTCAAGAAAAAGAGGGAGCTTGCTCAGCTACTCAGTTCTTTTGAACAAGTTCTTAATAGCAACTGAGTAACATTAATCACGATCCAAACAACATTTCAATCAACTAAAGTAAGAGAACCAAGTCAGCAGGACTTGAAGAGTTCTAAGTGAACTGTGAGAAACCAAGTCTGCTGGACTTGAAGAGTTCAAGAGTGAACTAAGAAGTATCTAGACTGCTGGTCTAGAAGGAATCTGTGAGATTCAAGAAGTGTAACAGACATCCTTAGTGGATTTCCTACTCAAGGAGTAGAAGAGTGGATTAGGAGCTTTAAGTGCTCTGAACCACTTAAAATTAATGTGTTCATTATAACAGCTATAACTGTCATAACTGCCTCACTCTCATTAGTTCAAGATATCTAACATAAGGTTTATTAAATACTCATTCCGTTGTGCATTGATTATCATCAACCTAAATTAGTTAAAAGAAAAAGTTTTAAATATCTATTCCACCCCCTCTTCTAGATATCCATCGTGCCTCCGGGAACTAACACAGTCATACGTTGTTCATGCACTAGAAGACTACTTTGCAATTCATCAATACTCATGGAATCCAATTCCTTGGACTCCTCAATCGAACAGACAACATAAGCAAATTTTGAAGACATCAAGCGCATAACTTTTTCAATCACAGTGACATCGCTCATGAGTTCACCATGGATGCGCATTTTATTAACAATGGTAAGGGTACGCACAAAGT
Organism: Panax japonicus; assembly: GCA_020205505.1. Lineage (NCBI taxonomy): Eukaryota > Viridiplantae > Streptophyta > Magnoliopsida > Apiales > Araliaceae > Panax > Panax japonicus. The sequence goes on along the minus strand of CM035114.1, from coordinate 5,951,709 downwards.
AGTCATTGACAGAATCACCTTCCTTCATATGAAGTGTCTCAAAATCCTTTCGTAGAGCCTGAAGCTGTGCACGCTTAACGCGAGCATTCCCTTAGTATTTGTTATTCAAGGAATTCCAGATTCCTTTGGCAGTATCTTTGTGCAAAATGGTTTCAAGAATAGAGCGATCGATGACCTGGAAAAGATAGTTCTTTACACGCATATCCTTCAATTTCAGGTCTGTAATTTCCTTCGTCAGTGCTTCGGTAAGAGCAGCACCTTCTACTACAGCAGGAATCCCATTTTCAACAATTTGCCAATACTCTTTGGAGCGAAGAAAATTCTCCATCAGCATTATTCTTTCGTTTAAAAATTCTGCCAATACTCTTGTTCTTTCGTTTAATTGTTCTTATTTTCTCCTTTTAAGAAGTTTTATTTTTCCTACTTTGAATTTTTTTTCAATCTTGGAACGCTTCTTCTCCTAGTTCGAAATTTTCTCATTCTACGAAGTTTTTTTTTTCATTCTATATTAGTGGAGGAGATTTGATTGATATTAATCGGTAAAGACAGATTTATCAGATTTAGGTGTGCAGTTATTCACGAGAGCCTCTTTTTCATTGCCCGTATTGAATAACTACGCTAATCTATATATTTTTGAAAATATATGTTCTCGAGTTTCAAATTTTAATTTAAGACGAAATATCACCTCGACTCTAGTGTTTTTATAATTCAATTTACTTATCAATGAGAATGATTCTCTATTCTTATTTCAGGGTTTAAATTGTCAAAAAAATAAATAAATTGTATGTTTCCCACTATAATTTGTTTATTTTTTTGGGTAGGTATAGTAGTGTGACATATTACACGGAAAGGAATTGAAAATTAAAACGAAGAAGTATTTTGTTACACAAAAAGGGGAAAATATTTAATAAATTTTAGCCCATCTTGCAATAAAGTTTAGTTGGCTTGACTGCTGAATTACAGTGCACACATACTATGTACCATAAAAATGTACTACTTATTGTATATTTATGATTTTATAATTTTTAATCAATTATTTAAATCATAAATTTAAAATTATATTAAATTAGTTTTTAAAAATCAATAATGATCGTATAATTTAAAACGGATGAATTATAATTTTTATAATAAAATGACAAAATACCCTTAATAAAATAAATTAAATAGAATGACTACAAACAATCACCTCATGTAAATTAAATAAATTGATATAATGTTATCATATTTATCACCATAATTTTATTATCACACAATCATTGCTTAACTAATTAACCGCAAAACTCAATAAATTTAATGATAAATACTCTATGTTATACTACCATGTCTTAAAATTTTTTTTAGTTTTTGTTGAATTCATACCATATTTAAAAATTGCAGAATGCAGCAGTCTTCCTCTTTCCCAATGATTGAACTGACAAATTTTCTGGGTATGACAATTTCATGGCAACTGTATATATTCCATAAAAATTGATAAGATTCCAAATTGAACTGCCTTTTTTACAGGTCCCAAATAATGGTGGGGAATTTCAGAAACTGCATTAGATCGTCAGGTCAATTAAAAATATATGTAGATATAATACTTGTATGCATATATGTATATATGTACATCCATGCATGCATATCATAATTAATTAGCCTCTTTTACCCAGTCCCAGACAATGGAGAGAGGTCTATCAAACCCTACAGTACTGGTGCTTATAGGTTACCACTTTTATGATCTGATGCCATTAAGCATCATCTTTCTCTCTCTTCCTCTTCTGTCTCTTCCTCTTCTCTCTTAAGAATAGAGAGAACCAAATGCTTAAAGACATGCCCACTTGTTAGTGTAGGCTACAACTTCATTAATATTCTATGGTTCAAATCACTCTGGGGACAATTATTCCATCATTCTCAAAGTAAGCACACTACTTTATTTAATCATTTATATAAACATTAAAATGAGAAAAACAAAAAACTATATTTTGGGGGCACAAAAATTATCAACTCAGTCCCCTTTTTACTTGTCAATATTTTAATTTGGTATGTAAGATGCTTCTTTTACGTGTCTTAACCAGTAAGTATGACTACTTTCAATGAAAAACTCGTTACAATACGAACTTTTTTTAATCCACTTTTTTAAAAAAATTATCTAAAAAAGGACGAAAAATCTGTGTTAACCAACACCGAGTTATCTTTATAACCGATGTCAAACTATGACGATTTAATTTTGAGTTCCCACAGTTTAACAAATATCATTTGTGAATGCATTGGAGTATCATTCTCTAGCTCTCTTAGATGATGGATTAATTAATTTACTATTTTAACCTTTGAGAATGACATAAGCATAATACATCAATCACTGCCGACACATGAGGCCGGGGAACCAAGAGGAGCAAAATAAGGAACTACGTAAAGGAGTTGATGGACAATATGGTCTTTCTATTAATTTCAATACGGTCACATCACAATCACCTTCAATCTTATTCAACAAAAAATATATATTGCTTAGCTACACTGAACAGTGGATGAAGTGGGATCTTTCTCTCTCAATCTCCATAACTCCCTCACATGACTCTGTTTTTAGTTTCCGATATATATATATATATATATATATATATATATATATATATATATATATATATATACCCAACATATTAGAGAATTACAACTTCCATGAAATCCAGCAGTAACCCTACTAGAACAGTTCATAGTCATCAACAAAATATTCATACCATATATAAAATATGCATCTAGCTTTGACATATATAACCATTATTTTGTTTTTCTTCTATTTCTATATACAACCAAAAAAGAAAAATAAATAGGCTCATACTTCATTTTTATGAACCCTAATGGAAATAAAACTTAGAAAATAAAGTACAAGAAGAATTCAAGAAAAAGAAGAAGAAGACCAAAAACCAACCAACCCACTATTATGAATCACTTGGTGTCTCAGAAATACTCTCCAAATGCGGCCTCCAAACCCCGGTTCGCCCTCTTCTCCGATCCCTTTGTGTAGAAACTTTCTCCGATAAAATCTCAGACAGATACTGATCAGAAACAAGAAAATTTGTGACAGAAATATTATTATTGTTACTTTCAGAAATAAGATTAGACTCTCTTCTTTCTTCTTCGTTGATGATCTTGAACGGGTCTTTTCCGGTGTACTCGAAGGAACCCTCATGAGAAAATAAATTTTCCCGCGTTGAAGTTCTGCATCAGGAGGAACTGTTACCATTTTTGGGCACATACCTTGGTCGGATGGCGAAGACGGTTTTTTTAGGACATGTTTTGGGTGCAATTTCATAATCTCAGCTGCCCGAATTGTGCCGCTTATTTCTTCGACGTGGCCGTGTGAATGCACTATGCGGATCACGTCAAGTGCGCCGCATGGGAGAATGCAAGAGATGCAACATCTAATGGTGTTTTTCATGTCTTATTTTTTTGTTAATCTTTTTCTCTCTTAAGTCCTCCTCTCATGAGGACAGAGAGAGGAGGAGCGAGAAGAATAAGGAAGAAGAAAGAGAGATCTGAGAGAGAGAGAGAGAGAGGAGTGGAGGAGAGAGAAAAATAAAGGGGGAATGGGGAGAGTGGGAATAGATGACCCTGGCCTATAAGTTTTTGTGACAAATGATGAATTTATTATTATAACTTTTGGGGTTTTCGTTTTTGCTTCTTTTTGTGAAGGGAATTTATTTCACTTGCTTAGGGATGAAATCTATGGGATGAATAATTGCACACAATCTTGTACTTTGCCTTTTAGATCCATCATATATTCAGGGCCCTTGCCTCCGATCCCCTTAATTATCGAGAGCAGATCTTCTGTCCCTAAATTCTTTGTCATCCTTGTATCTCCCCACTTAAATTTTGATACATGTCTTTTTATTTAATTCTAGAATTAATTAGTGTTAAGTAAGAGACTAGGTGTCAAAATTTAAGTAAAGGGACACAAAGGGACAAAAAAATTGGAGACAGAGGATCTGCTCTCTTAATTATCTCATGAGGACATGGCTAGCATTGATTCTAATGAAGGTCATGAATTAGATTCGGTGCAAGTACCCGTTAGACCTATCACTAGAAGACGAGCTAAACGTTTCAAGGAAGGACTTATTGCGCTGATTCAAGGAGTTTAGAAAGAAGCTAGATCGCATTCAATGATTGATGAGTTTGATTCCACAGCGAAGAAGCTCATTAATGTGTTACAAGCAGATGAAGCAAATCAAGAATCGAATCGTCCAGCACGGGCCGCGCCATGATAGTACTATATATGTGCAGCGCGCCCCGCGCCAGAGTGGCAGGATTGTCTGCAGTTGCAGCACGACCCCGCGCCATGTAGCGCTCCCCGCGCTGGAGCGTCAGTGATTCTGCAGGTGTAGCGCGACCCACGCCGTTGCAGGCCTATGGATGGTGCGCCCCGCGTCGGTTGGCTGACACGAAAATCGAGGACACATTTTTGACCCTATTTTCCTTATTTTACTAGGTTTCTTTCATATATTTTTAGGAACTTTTATATCTTTAATAATTCTAATATTTTCAGGATACTTTTAGATTGGAATTTACTTCCAAACCAAATGGTTGATTCCTTATGGGATTCTAGGATTTTCTTAGTTAGTATAAATAAGTCATATGAATATAATTCATAGAACATTCAATAATGTTCAAATTTATTCTACTTGTGAGATTATTCTCTACTTTTGGTTCTTTGAAGAATTCCTAATTATTTTCTTAGTTATTTCTTTGAGATTCAATTTGACTTATCATACAATAATTCATTGTTATGTGTGGCGTCTTCTACCACATCAATCGTCGATTGTACCGAGATTACCACTTTAATATAAGCGAGGGGTCAAGGTGTCGTTGGTGTCCATTTAACCTAGATTTCCGAGCACGAGTAATTTTACCAAGATTACCGTCTACATATAGGCGAAGGGTTAAGGTGTTGCAAGAAATTCATCCAATAACTGTGCTAGAAATTATCCGAGTGACGACCACCTCACGCAAGTCTGCCGTGGAGTCTATCATTTGGTATCAAAGCTAAGTTCTAGCGAGTTACTTATCATTTAAATTTCTGTTGAAATTGTTGAGTAAAAAAAAGAGTATAGAAAATTTTATTTTAATATTGTCGAAATTTTGTTGATTGCATGCTATTGTGAGGATTTCTACCTTCTATAAATTGTTTTGTGATGAGTTATTTTTTGAATTAATTAGTAGAACCGAGAGATTTGCTAGGTAATTCGAAAAGAACTTATTAGAGAGAATATTTAGAGGTAAAAGGCTCAGTTGTGAGATTAATTGAGGGTAAAAGCCAATTTAGTGAGTGTATATACGAGCGAAATCATTGACTCAAGTGAAACACGTAAGGGATTGGTGAGGAAACTATTGTTAGAGTTTGTGCCCTAGAGGCCAATTATTTGATATAATTGCTGAACATTTTGATATTATATTTGATTGAATAAATGAATGATTTTATTATGTTTTTATTTAATGCGTTATATAAATGTTAACATAATAAAATTCCTTAAAATAATGATACAAATTATATAGTTTCAAGTATGTGACTTGAACATGAGATTATATAATTTCAATTAGTATCATTATTCTTAAATCTCCCTAGTCGAGTATCATTGTTGATGGGACAATAATGATGCATTGAGACTAGTATGTGGATTGACTGATGACCAAATCTCATTGGTTATAAATATATGAGATATTAAGTCAATGCATAGGTACGTGTTAGAGAACGATGTACTGGATAGACCGACCATGAGAATTCTATATGGAGCATTATGCGAAGTGTCATTAGTGATTCTCATAGCGACAATGATATAATGATCCTCCGATCTGAAATCACTATATTACTACACGGGAATTAATTTATGTACTTTGATATCATCAAAGGTCACCTTTAATTAATAGGGTGGACTATAAAGGTGATTATTGGGTACATCATGAATCGTGTGAGGAATATGAGTGATCTAGATAAAATTTAACCCCCCTATGTATTAGGGGTGATATCCATAGGCCTCTTGATTGAGTAGGACTATGAAATGCATGTCCATGCTCAAATAGTGATTTGTTTCATATAGTCTACTCATTGATCAAGAAAAACTCAGATTAAATTACGAAGAGTATGACACATTCCATGACTCGAGTTTAATCAAGGATATTAAGGTTAAAAGGATTAAATTACATTGAAACATTGGTCACGAAAAGGTTGCATCGAATCATCGATCTTATTATTACTTGGGTAGCAGTGATGCATTACTAGATGTCGCTCACTGTTTATAATTTTATAATATGATTTTAAAATTATTGCCAACGTAATAATAACTTATAGGGTCACACACATAGAATGTATGACACATTCCATGACTCGAGTTTAATCAAGGATATTAAGGTTAAAAGGATTAAATTACATTGAAACATTGGTCACGAAAAGGTTGCATCGAATCATCGATCTTATTATTACTTGGGTAGCAGTGATGCATTACTAGATGTCGCTCACTGTTTATAATTTTATAATATGATTTTAAAATTATTGCCAACGTAATAATAACTTATAGGGTCACACACATAGAACGTAATTAAAAGGAAATTAATTTAAATTGTAAAGATTTAAATATGTTAATATGATTCATAGTATTTAAATTACGAATTTAAATTAATAGGATAATTTATATATAGGTATATTAATTAAGTAGACCCAGCTAGTATATATATATATATATATATATATATATATATATATATATATACATATAATTCAGATTTTATTAAGTTAGGTTTTTGATTAATTCCTTTTAACTGCTATATATATGATATGTACCAGCCATTTTAGGGATTATCATTAACCAAAACCCTAACCGCTCTTAGAGAGAGACTAGAGAGAAACAGTTTCAAAAATCCTGTTCCTTTGGTGGCTAGTACCGCAACTCCCTTGACTGCAGTTCGTGTGACGACGTGTAGAACGTTCGTGTTGATACTGTAGAGACGTAGTTCCTTCGAATTACGTTAGAGATTCGAAGCTTTTCATAATCGGTATAATCTCTTAAACACTGAATTGATGTCTGTTTAGCATGGATCCTGTTTTGGGTTTTGGAAATTATTTTGTTTTCGTTCAATTTATATTCCGCTATGCGTTACTTTGATGTGCCAAAATCCCAACAACTATTTTGTACTATTTTGGAAATTTATTTTGTTTTGTAGGAGATATGTCTAGCTCAAAATATAAAGGAGCTGCTGAGGAGCCGCCCTCAATGGCAGAATTGAAATTTAGGATGGAAGCCATGAATAAAGAATGGGGTATGATAGATTGGAGATGACTATGTAACGAGTACATGAGCGACTTGATCAAGTGAGTGCATCTCTTGGGGAACTATCACTGATTACTCATGGGACACAAAAAAAGGGAAGGACATATCAATGAGAAGCTAGAACAGAAGAAACTTACTGTAAAGGTGTAATAGGTGAGGAAAACGATTGTGAATCTGAGTTCCCACAACGAAGGCAACAAGATACTAGAGAAAGAGGAGGTCGAAATTGAGAAGATGATAATGTAAGAGGTATTAAAATGAGAATTCTAGCGTTCCAAGGGGGAGCAATCCAGATGCATACCTAGAATGGGAAAAAAGATAGAATGTGTATTTGATTGTCACAACTACTCGGATCTTAAGAAAGTCAGAATTGTTGTTATAGAATTTTTTGATTATATAGTTACTTGGTGGGATCATTTAACTACTAGTCGAAGGATATGTGGTGAACGACCAATCAAAATTTGGACGAAGATGAAAATAGTAATGAAAAAGAGGTTCGTACCAAGTCATTACCATCGAGATTTGTTTCGAAGTATGCAAAATCTGAAATACGATAGTAGGAGTGTGGATGAATACTACAAGGAGATGTTGATGGCTAGAGCTAATATGGATGAGGATCATGGGGAAACAATGGCACGATTTTTAGCAGGGCTAAATTAGGATATAACAGACTTAGTAGAACAACAACATTATGTGGAATTGGGGGATATGGTAAATATGACTATCAAGATTGAGAAACAACTTAAGAGGAGAGGTAGCCAGTGTTGAAATCCTACCACAGGTTCGACATGGAAATCTAATGTTGGAAAGCATGAAGAAAAGCCAGGGATGAACAAACCGAAAGTGGAGCCTAAGCCAAGAATGACTAACTGAGGTTTGCAAGGTAAAGCTAAACAACCTTCTTTTAGTTGAAATTGGGATATAATATGTTTCAAATGTCAAGACAAAGGCCATATTTCTAGTTAATATCCAAATCAGAGAATATTGCTTGACAATGGAGAGGTGGACACCGAGGGAGAAGAAAGTTAGATTGATTATATGCCACCATTAGAGGATATAGATGATAGGGAGGTTGCTATGTACGGTGAGATGCTAGTTACAAGGAGAGCACTCAATACACAAGTGAAATGGGAAGGAAGCGAACAACGGGAAAATCTTTTCCATACTCGATGTCTTGTGAATGGGAAGGTTTGTTGCGTTGTGATAGATGGGGGTAGTTGTACTAATGTGTCTAGTACTACCATGGTTGGGTTTGTCTACATCCAAGCATCCCCAACTGTATCGTTTATAATGGATCAACGAAAGTGTAGATATCAAGGTGACTAAACAATTACTAGTACCCTTTACTATTGGACGATATGTGGATGAGGTATTGTGCGATGTGGCATGGTACCTATGCAAGTGGGACATTTGTTGCTTGGTAGGCCTTGGCAATTCAATCGAGGGTAAAAACATGATGGTTTTTTCTAATGAATACTCTTTTTTACACAATAAAAGGAAAATTACTTTATGTCCTATGTCACCACAACAGGTACATGATGATCAAGTGTATTTGCAAAAAGATAATGTTCAAAATAGTGAGTATGAAGAAAAGAAAAAATCAAAAAAGAAAGAGAGAGAAAAAGAGAGATGAGAAAAAAATAAATATATTGGCAAAAAAGAGTGATGTGAGAAGAGCTTTGGTTTCCAAATAGCCTATGATTTTACTTCGATATAAAGAGGTGCTTTTGAATACTAACACTAATGATTCTTTGCCTAGTGTTGTTTCAGTCTCTTTTGCAGGAATTTAAAGATGTATTTCTGAGGAGCTTCCTCAAGGACTACCACCTATCCAGGGAATTGAACATCAAATTGACTTTGTTTCCGGTGTGACCATTCCAAACCATCCAACTTATCGGAGTATTCTTGAGGAGACGAAGGATTTACAAAGACAGGTTGATGAACTGTTGGGGAAAGGGTTTGTAAGAGAAAGTATGAGTCAATGTGAAGTTCCGGTGATCCTAGCTAGTACCCAAAAAGATGGGAAATTGCGGATGTGCGTCGATTTTCAAGCGGCAAATAATATTACGGTAAATATCGACACCCAATTCCTCGTTTATATGACATGTTGGATGAAGTGCATGGGTCTTGTATATTTTCTAAAATTGATTTAAAAAGTGGTTATCATCAAATTAGAATGCAAGAGGGAGATGAATGGAAAATGAATTTTAAAACTAAATATGGTCTTTATGAGTGGTTAGTGTTACCTTTTGGTTTAACTAACGCACCCAACACTTTTATGAGGTTAATGAACCATGTTTTGCGACCATTCATTGGGAAATTTGTAGTAGTTTATTTTGATGATATCTTGATTTATAGCAAAAACTTGGATGAACATGCATTGCATTTAAAATATGTTTTAAATGTACTTAGGAAAGAAAAGTTATTTGCTAACATGGAAAAGTGCACGTTTTGTTCAGATAGAATTATTTTTTTTTGGCTTTATTGTGAGTTCACAGGGAGTCCAAGTTGATGAGGAAGAAAGCCCGAGCGATCTGAGTTTGGCCTGAGTCTTACAAATGTGAGTCAAGTGCTAAGCTTCCATGGACTCGCAAGTTTCTACCAACGCTTTGTTCAGAATTTCAGTGACATTATAGAACCATTGACCGAGGTCATCAAGAAAAGTGTGAGCTTTAAATGGGGTGATGAACAGGAAAATGTATTTAATTTTATTAAGGATAAATTGATAAATTCTCCATTACTTATTCTACCTAACTTTGCTAAAACTTTTGAGATTGAGTGTGATGCTTCAGGTTTAGGGATTGGAGCTATTTTGATGCAAGAAGGAAAACTATCGGCATATTTCAGCGAAAAGTTGAGTGGGACAGCTTTGAACTATCCTACTTATTATAAGGAGATGTACGCTTTGCTTAGGGCTTTAGAGACATGGCAACATTACTTGTGGCCCAAGGAGTTTGTTATCCACATTGATCATGAATCACTGAAATATTTGAAGGGGAAACACAAGTTGAACAAGAGACATGCGCGATGGATGAAGTTTATTGAAACATTTCCATATGTCATTCGATATAAGCAAGAGTAAAGAGAAGGTTGTTGTTGATGATTTGCCTTAAAGGTATGTGATGTTAAATACTCTTGATATGAAATTACTTGGTTTTGAACGAATCAAAGACCTATATGTTAATGACCTTGATTTCAGTGAAGAGTTTAAAACTTGTGAAAAGAATGTTGTAGGTAAATACTTTAAAATGGATGGAATTTTGTTTTCTGAGAATAAATTGTGTGTACCTGTAAGTACTTTGCGTGAGTTATTGGTTAGGGAATCACATGGGGGTGGTTTAATGGGACACTTTGCTATTGATAAAACTTTGGTTACTTTAAAAAACATTTTTATTGGCCTCATATGAAATGAGATGTTGAAAGAATTTGTGATAGGTGCATTATTTGTCGACAGTCTAAATCTCGTGTTCAACCCCATGGACTTTACACACCATTAATTACATATTCCTAATTAACCTTGGATTGATTTGTCAATGGACTTTGTGTTAGGTTTAACTAGGTCTAAGCATGGTAATGATTCTATATTTGTGATCGTGGATAGATTTTCAAAGATGACAGATTTTATTCCATATCACAAAACTGATGATGCATCCCATATAGTTGATTTGTTCTTTAGGAAAATTGTACAATTGCGTGGTATGCCTAGAACAATTGTTTCGGATTGAGATGCTAGATTTCTAAGTTATTTTTGGAAGACTTTGTGGTGAAAATTGGGAACTAAACTGTTATTTTCTACTACTTGTCACCCAGAAATTGATGGTCAAACTGAAGTTGTAAATAGAACTTTATCTGCTTTGTTGAGGGCTATCATTAAAAAGAATATCAGTTATTAGGAAGAGTGTTTACCACATGTTGAGTTTGCTTATAATAGATCTGTTCATTCTGCTATGAAATTTTCACCATTTAAAATTATTTATGGTTTTAATCCTTTAACTCTATTGGATTTATCACCATTACCTGTTTCTGAATTTACTAACTTGTATGGAAAGAAAAAGTCCAAATTTATTAAGCAGATACATAAGAAGGCTAGAATCAACATTGAGAGCAGGACAGAACAATATGCTAAACAAGCCAACAAGGGTCAACGTCAAGTTATATTTGAACCAGGAGATTGGGTGTGGTTACATATGCAGAAAGAAAGATTCTCGGCTCAAAAACGGTCAAAATATCTTCCGAGGGGTGATGATTTGAGGGCAAATCCTTTTCAAGAGGAGAGGAATGATGAGTTTGATTCCACGACGAAGAAGGTCATTAATGTGTTACAAGTGGATGAAGCAAATTAAGAATCCAATCTGGTCGTCCAGTGCGGGCCACGCCATGATAGTACTATAGGTGCTAAAGTGGCAGATTGTTTGTTGTTGCAGCACGACCCCGCGCCCATGTAGCGCGACCCGAGCCGTTGCAAGCCTATAGATGGAGCACCCTACGCCGGTCGACTAACATGAAAATCGAGGACACATTTTTACCCTATTATCCTTATTTGCCTATATTTATTTCATATATTTTTAGGAACTTTTATATCTTTAATAATTCTGATGTTTTTAGGATACTTTTAGATTGGAATTTACTTCCAAAACAAATTAAATGGTTGATTCCTTATAGGATTCTAGGGTTTTCTTAGTTAGTATAAATAAGTCATATGAATGTAATTCATAGAACATTTAATAATATTCAGATTTATTCTACTTGTGAGATTATTCTCTACTTTTGATTCATTGAAGAATTCCTAATTATTTTCTTAGTTATTTCTTTGAGATTCAATTTGACTTATCATACAACAATTTATAGTTGTGCGTGGCGTCTTCTACCGCATCAATCGTCGATTGTACCGAGATTACCACTTCAATATAAACGAGGGATCAAGGTGTTGTTGGTGTCCATTCATCGCAAATTTTCGAACGCGAGTAATTGTACCAAGATTATTGTCTACATATAAGCGAGGGGTTAAAGTGTTGCAAACAATTCATCCAACAACTGTGTTAGAAACGATCCGGATGACGACTACCTCACGCAAACGTGTCGTGAAGTCTATCATTACCCCTCCTTCACTTTGTTCAATAATTTGGCCGGGTCGGGCCGGGTTGGGTTGGGTATATATATCTGGTAGCTAATGGTTGTGATGACTCATGTTAGTCGCATTGCCATGTTGGCAAAAGTGGGGACCCAACTATAAGGGGCTGGTTTATGACAAGTGTTTGCATTTGGAAAATGACTAGTGCCAGCATGTGGTTGCATTGGCCAGCTTAGAGCAGTTGAGGATGCTATTAAATTTGAGAAAGAAAAATGGTTATGGTCTTATACTTGTTTTGAAATGTAAGAGTTAGTAGTGAAAAGAGTAGAGTTATATATGTCTACGATTAGATATTATAGCATGTTGTATACTTATAATATTCAGAGCATCGTTTTATTGTATACAACTGGAATGAAAAGTTGAAAACAAAAATTGAATAATATATTATATATTTTAGAGTGAAAATGGCTTATAGGGGGAGGGCGAGGGGGAGGGGGAGATCTTCTTTTGAGATGAGTGTATGATCTTTCAATTCTCCCAAGTAGGATCATGTGGTTTGTGGCTTTCATTGTAAAGTGAGGTATGAATGAATGTGAAGACTTCTTTTACTTAATTTATATCTCTAATCTCTAGTGCATTTTTAGGTTTTTGAAGTGCTTTGACTTAAGTGAAGATCATGGTTTCCCTCTTTAAGTGAAGATAAATTTTAAAATGCTCGCGCTCTAGCTATTGTACTTTTCTTCTCCTTTCTCTCTTTCTTTTCTTAATTTATTTTGATAAAAAAAGCTACTACAACTATATATTTAAAAAATCTTTGAGTTACTAATTTAAGAATCAACAAAATGAGCTATTATGAGAGCATGTATGCCAACTTTGGAAAGTGGAATAGTTCAACAATTTATTAAGTTAACCTTATTTTGGAACTCGACCGACCGACCGAAACTTTTTATGACGAATTTACTTAAGTTGTTAAATATAGAATTCAAACTCAAGATCATGACACAAAGAAAATGGTTAAATCTCATCAAATCCAAAGAATTTGGTATAAGGTTGATTTGATAGGCATATGGATTATGTGTTTTTTGGTGGGAGCAAAAAATAATGTAGTATAATTTTGCGTAAAGAAAACAAGTTAGTTAAATGCTTTACAATAGGGGGTTGATTTGGTTGTTAATTTTGGTCGTGTCCCATCCAAATGTGCCCCATCCATTAAATGGTTCAGATGTAGATGTTAGTGGGCAACATGTGAGGGCATGGACTCAGGGCCCATCTACACTGTAGCAATTATATCATATACTACCTTCATTCCTTAATATAAGTCGTTTTAGAGAAATTTTTTTGTTCCTAAATATAAGTCGTTTGAGAATTTCAAGTAAACATTAATTTCTTAGTTTCCAATATTACCCCAAGTAATAAATATAAATTTGGTTCTCTTACTATTTTTTGCTCAATAAATAACACTCTCTTTTTCCAATACAAGAGCAATATAGATAATTGATAGTATATTTAATGTTTTACAATCATTTCCTTAATACTTATGCACAATTCTAAAATGACCTATATTAAAAAACGGAGGGAGTACTAGCTAGTACTTTAAAACCGTATCATTATTAAATTCTATAAAGGTTAACGGGGCTCAATCGATTTTCACATAAAATATGGTGGTTAATAATATTAGATCAATATTTTTAATTTGAGAATAAATATATATTTGATAATATTAATCTTTAATTATATTTGTTATTAATAATATAATTATTACTCTGATATTTTTAATAGTTTAAAATGTATATGATCTAAATAAGTGTACATAATATGATGAAGTATAATTATTATTTGTATACAAGAGATTGCTTAATTATCATTTAAGAGTATTGTTACAACTCTTACAAAATTAGCTTACAAAATGATTCGTCAAAGTGTAATGAGTAAATGATCTACCATACATAGATGGGTCTAATAGTTGTAACCAACTACAATTATACACATTATTTATTTTTTACGTATAACCATTCTTAAATTATCATAATATTATTCATCATTTAATGGTTATGAATTTGCCGACCCTTAAAGTATTTGATAAGATAAAAAGTAACTCTATAATAATAATAAAGAGAAAATTCCTTGTACTTTTGAACCTTCTTTAAAACAGTTTAAACATAATAAAGTAATCAATAATATCAGTTCTCAATAAAATCAATATGGAAATGAAATATATAACTGAAAAACTCTCCATTCTTTTTATCATATTTTAAATAACTACATATCAAAGAAGAGAAATGAACTTCTTATTTTATTTGTTTGCTCTAAAAAATAAATTAATTAATAAAGTTAAAGAATTATTAATTAATGTAGCCAACAGAAGTCACTGTAAAGCATGGAAATGAGATGGATCATGGTGATTGATAGTTCAATTATTGAACACAAGTAGATGAGATGAGATATTCAAATGAGAGGGTCCTTTACAGTGCAATATTGCATAATCATCTCATATTGAAGAAGAACCAAAAAGGGAAGCATTATATACCCTGACATTTTGTATGATTATATGTATATCCCACTGCACTACCTGTTTTTATTCATCTTTTTCTCAGAAAAAAAGTCTTTGTAACTGATGAGTGGCTACTTTGAAGGCATGGAAAATTGGACATTCTTCTGTATATATATGGGTGATATCTCTCTAACACACACATGAAACTAACTATATCTTATAAAAAGCATATATAAATGTAGGTATTGAGTTTTCCCTAAAAGATAGAGTGGTCCTGACAAATGGTTTTAATTAGGTATCCCCATGTTGTGTCACGGAAGATTGGGTAATTTTATTGGTCTGTAAATTATCTGTTTTCTTAATAGATCCATACAGTTAAAGACACTCATTATCCACAAGTAATTCGATTGTGAATACATAATTAATCTAATCTGTAAGTTTTTCACAAAATTTTCAAGTAAAAAGATTTTTATATGACTACTCAAAATGCACAACTCACAAATAAAAACTAAGTTCAAATTTAATCACAAGTTAAAAATAGAATTTTAGGATTTAAATGTTAGTATATGGAAGGGAAAAAAAGGAGAGGAAAAGCATATATTATGACAACACCCCCTCTATATATATTATATAGATGGGTGATGTTAGGGGTTTCAAATTTTCCAGTCTCAAATGATGTGTTATCATGCATAATATTGGTTGAATAGATCTCATATGATTAACTATGTAATAAATTATCATTAAAATATTTAATGTCATGTCATTTGAGACCCCTAATATAAGACCCTGAATTTTTAATAAAAAGAATTCAATTTTCTTGTAATTATTGTTCTTAACTGTAATTTGTTAAATTGACAAAAATAATAAATTAAGAGTGATATGTGAAATTTTAAAAAGTATGTCGGAGGATATTCCTTCTGTCGGAAAATATTCGGTGAAGGACGACGGCACCAAAATAACCAATCATTGGTGGGCCCTACAATGAAATATTTTCGGATACAGAAAACGACATAAATAACATTTTTAATAAAAAAAAAATAGTCAACGGTACTATCACTTTTAACAGTTTAAATACCCGGTGATAAAAGTACAGTAGGACGTGGTATTCTATAGTGGCACACGACATTCTACAGTATCACACGGTTTTGCACAATACTTCATATTATTGATTCATTAATTATTACAGTAACAATTGCATAATACTTCATATTATTGAACTCAATAATTGTCATAGTAGCAAATGCACAATATTTCGCATTATTATAACAATAATTGACACGTCATAGTAACTCATATTATTTCATATGATATTATTAGGCCAGTAAACATTATTGACAATGTCTAGAAAGTTCTGTCAAGGAAATGTGTTATTTAATTGCGCGTCGTTTATAACAAATACCTCCTCTTTCCTGGGAACGATTTGGTTGTCAATGTTGTGAATCTATAATATTTATACTTAATGTTAAATGTGAGCATCACTCCATTGTAGTAAATACATGGATTTTGGGGTGTCTAAATAATTGTCACAATATCTCATATTATTAAACCAATTAATAATTATTATCGTAGCAAGGGTAATAATGAAAAGCTTCATAAATAAAAGTCACATGTATTAAACTGTTAGACATACTCAATATTCGAAGAACACTAATACTAGTAATGCATTAAGACAATAATGAAGAAGATGGATAATATAATATTAATTATGAATAATAAAGATTAAATGAAATCTTGGAATGTGAATAATTAATGTGTGAGATAATTAATATGTAGCAGATTAAAGATATTTTTTTATGAATGATAGAAATTAAGTAAAGATAATGTATGGTTAATATATTGAAAAAAATATGAATAATGGGTGAATAATATATAATGGATGTTTAATATATTGAAAAGGTGTGAATAATGGAATAATTTTTTTGATAATGGATTTATCTTTTTGAATAAATAATGATAATGAATTATTCTTTTTGAATAAATAAAGATGATGGATGAAAATGGGAAATCATTATGTTTAAGGTAAAGATAATGGATGAAAATGAGAAATCATTATATTTAAAGTAAAGATAATTGATGAAAATAGGTAATCATTATGTTTAAAGATAATAATAATGGATGAATAATATATTTATAAAATGTGGGAGATTTTAGCTATAAATAGGAAGGCTTAGTATAAGAAAATTCACAACTTTCTAACTTATACTTCATTCCTCTCTTTAAAAACTTCTTAGTGTAAGTTTCTCTCTAAGTATGTTAGGCTACCTCAAGTATTAGTAAATATCATCGGGAGTAATAAATTTGTATTCTAAGTCATTCCAAGAAAAGTCTTTGTTACATTCTTGTTTAAATTTCAGAGTGGAATTTTCTTATGTACAACAGCTCCTTAGAAAAATCATGGTAAATTCATCCTTTGTCGAAATTGAGTGATTTCAAAATCTATTTTCATTAGATTTTCAACCTCTAAAACTTTGAAGAAGGAAGAAAAGTCATATGATGTCATTTTTATATCTTTAAATGCTTGAATACCGTAACCTGTCCTAATTTTCGTCACTAGTTTCAGCCTAAATTTAGAAAGTTCATAACTCAGTCATATTAACTTCAAATGTAGTGATTCTTGAGTCTATTTCGTATATCTTTTCGAGAGCTACATTTTTGTGAAAACATAAAGAGATTTTGAAAACTCTAAAAGACCCAAAAGTAATATTCTTTACTACTACAAAAATAAACATGGAAGGATTTGTTCGATTATTAATTTTTTGTTTCACAATATCGTGATAAGGGGTATCATTCTTTTTATACTCATAAATTGATATCATTTTCCTTTTTATACATAAAGTATGTCATTTTCTTCATACTTGTAAAGGGATATCATTTTCTTTAGTACTCATAAAGGAGATCATTTTCTTCATATATACTCCATATATGATAAGAAAGTACTATTCCGTTTACATCTTTATAATTAGATGTGAAAATTTTTGTGATGATTAGAATATTCTTAATAGTTTGTATTTCATCTAATATCTTTGACCTGAATCTTCTTATTAAATTTTTAATCGTTATATTTGAACTGAGAAGCATACATTCCTTGAACTTTATATTTTATCAAGAACCTTAATCTATTTTCTGGATATCATGTTAATAGTTTGGACTCCAGATAAATTAAATTGCAATTCTCTAACATTTATCTTTGATCTTAGTGTTCTTATTATTTCTATTCATCATATATAACTATTTTTATAATTATGGTGATGAAAGACCTCTTTGACTTGAGTGCAAAGATGAGTAGATTATTGATATGATCGTGACTATGGGTTTTCTTTGACCATGTGTGCAAAGATGAATTGTTGATTGGTATGATCATGACCATTGGTTTTACAATTGAATATCTTTGGCTTAAGTACAAAGATGAAATATTTATCAACATGGTTATAAGTATTGCTTCTATAATTCTGAAATGATTAGAAATTCCTTTGATGTTTTTGTTTCACCTAATATCATTTCACTTGAATTTTCATTTAATTAAATATTCTTATTTAATTTTAATCTTTATCTTTGAAATATGAATCTTAAATATCTTTCCTGAATTTGACTCCACAATTTGGTCATCGTGTTGATAGTTTGGACATTACTGGACTCTGTTAAAATTAAATTGCAAATCTCTCATATTTATTCTTGATCTTATTGTTGTTATTCTTTCTATTTCATTTATTATATTGTTATCATAATCATTGTGGTGAAATTTCTCTTTGGCCTGAGTATAAAAAAGAACCTGTTGACTGACATGATTATGACCAAAATTTGTAGATTGGTATGATCATGACCAGTTAGTGTTATAATTGAATATATTTGTCTTGTAGTGTAAAGATGAATTAATCATCATGATTATAACCAAAAGATATAACTAGATTGGTATGATCAGTGACCGTTAATATTACAATTGAATATCTTTAGCATGCAGTGCAAAGATGAATTGATCAGCATAATTATGACCAAAAGATGTTGATTGAAATGATTATAAACATGAAATATGAATTGATTTAACCATAATCTTTGGTGTTACATGTAAAGACAGATGATGAAAATTCTCTTCGGCCTAGGTGCAAAGATGAATTAATATAACTATGACCATGAACTGTTGATTGACATGATTATGAACAGGAACTGTGATTGGTGTTATAGGGTTAAGAATATTGTTGATTAACTTTTAAATTGGAGAAGATAATAGACATTATGGTCTATTTGACTCTTCTAATGGATTGTTTGTTCCGTTGCAGTTGTTGATCTAAAACTTATTTTCTATTATATTCTATCAGATTTTTCACTAGTTGAAAGCTAAGGATAATTTATTCTTCATTATCTTAGTCATGATATTCTTTACTAAGCTAGTTGAGCTCACCCTTTTTCCTTTTTGTTGTATTGTTCTTCTCAGAAAATGAGAGTGTAGCTCGGACTAGTCGAGGAGTTTTGAGTTAGTTACCATAGTGTTCCGAGTTAATGGTTGTTCTCATCAAATTATAAGATAGTATGACAATAATTGTACTAAGAACTTAAAGCGTGTGTTTCCACTATTATACAAGATGTCTAACCACATACAAATTCATGTTACCATAAGATATGGTTATGTGCATCCACTTGCTAACTATATCTTGAACATTATCTATATAATCTTGGAGTATGGTTGGATTATAATCCTCAGTTTGATACAATAGAGATAATTAAACGGCAAAAAGATACACATCATTGGAATGAACAAGATAGTAATATTCTCGTTCTTCTTTAGGGTCTATTGGGTAAACCATGATTAATTCTCAAGTCTTGTGATATCTATTAAAACTTAGAAGCATGGACTCCCATGTACGAAGGTTTCCTTGAGCATTCCCCAAATATTTTAATTTCTAAAACATTTATTGATTGTACCTTTATGTAATGTTATTGGTTTTGAGTGTCGTTGTACTAATAGATGTAAATAGGAAAATTTGTGTGTGTTTGTAGTGTTGTTTTTAGTGACCCAAATTTTGGGCGTTGTTTAGACTCAAATTTGGGGGCGTCACACCTAACATTATCTTATATGTCGTATTAGTGAACCAAGTGTTCATCAGTTTCTATTATCACTTTTTATAACACTAGAAAAAAAAGAGTTATTGGAGACGGGGTCATTGCTGACGGCCAATATCCCATTGAGAATGACCTCATTACCGATGGGGTAGCCGTCGTTAGCCGTCGTTAATGAGTTTGGTCTGTAATTCCATTTTCTAAGTTGGTTGGCGACAGAGATCCGTCACTAATGACTAAACCACTGTCAACAATGGGTAAGATTTGGCGTAAAAAATTTGCAGTGGAGGGAAAACTCATTGGCGACGGACATAAATTTTAAAGGTGACGGACGCACCATCACTACTAGAAAAATATGAATATATGACGGAATTTTGTGACAATTTTTTAAAATAATCACAAAATATAGTAATTTATGATGAACTTTTTGAGCAATCACAAAATAATAGCGTGACGCCCCCAAATAGGTCCACATAACCTATCCTGAGTCACCAAATACATGATACAGAAATCAAATACAGCTTTATTTATACAACTATTAATTGTCGTGTAAAATACGACAAAATATATGATGTTAGTTTTAATACAAATATCGTCCATTAGACAATATCCAAAATCAAATAAAATCCTAATTACAATTATTGTCACACCTATTTTACAAAATAGTGAGGATTACTAAAATAACCATCTTGGATCATTACTCCACTCCCCGACTAGTCCTAGCTACATTCTCGCCTCCTGAGAATTAGAACAATGGAACCAAAAGGAAAAGGGTGAGCTCAACTAGCCTAGTAAAGAATATTATGACTAAGATAATGTAGAACAAATTATCCTAAGTCCTCAACAGGGAAAAATCTAATAGAATACAATAGACAATAAGTTTTAGATCAACAACTTCAGCGAAAACAAAAATCCATTAGAAGAGTTAAGTAGAGCATGATGCCTACTATCTTTTATGATTTAAAAGTCTATCATCAATATTTTTTCCGTATAACACCAATCAACTAATTATCTATGCACTACAGGCCATAGATAATCATTTGTATCACCAGTGGATCATGATAATGCCAAACACCTGTCCATCTATGCACTACGGGCCAAAGAAGACTTTCACCACAACATTTTTATATAATATTATAGGTCATGATTATACCAATATACAATTTCTGGTCATAATCATAACAATCAACAGTCAATCTATACACTACGGGTCAATAACTTTCACCACAATATAAACAGTGATGATGATGACAATGATATAAGAAATCAATCAAGTGAGATCAATGATAAATATTAGAGATTTATAATTCAATTTATCCAGAGTTCAAGAATGTCTAAATTGTCAACATAATAACTAATTGTGGATAAAATTCAAGAATGATATTCATGTATCAAAAATAATTTGGACAAAAAAGAAACCAATTTTTTGTGTGAATAGTATCCCATTAATAGTACCCCAAGTGAATAGTACCCCATGAATAGTACCCCGAAGAATGTTCATACCAATATTCCAATGAAACGATACTAGATGAAGCGCAAAACTCAAGGATATTCTACTAATTTTAAGGATTATAGAAGCAATACTTATCAAATTAAGTGTATATTTAGGAATATAAAATGAAATAATATCACTTACATACTATAGAGTATGGAAGAAAATAATATTCCTTACGAATATTGAACGAAAATAATATCTCTTACCTTAGTAGGAGAGTAAATCTGACTGGTATAACGGAGATATTCTTGAGAAAATCTTTCACTATTAGCTACACTCAAAGTATACTTAATTATAATAAAAAAAAATACGTACAATATTATAGAAGAAGAATTCTCTGATTCTGGTGTGATTTTCATTTCTTAACTAAACATCCTATTTATAGGAGAATGGCAGGGACACTATTTAAGAAAATAATCACGGGCGAAGAATTCGGCAAAAATTTGATTTCACTAGACATCAATATGCAATAAAATATTCTAATAAAATAAAAACTTTATATATAATATAATATATTCTAATTATAATATAATAAAACAAATAACTTTATATATAATATAAAAAGTATTTTGTTTATATAAAAAGTTTTCTATTTTATTACTATTATGATAATAATAAAATAAAACTGAGACACCTTTTTACTGGCAATTTTGAAAAATGAGTAAGTGGGGGTCCATGTAATAAGCCAAACTTACAACAAATACTTCATAACAAAACCCCCTCTATTTATATCAAAAATTGAATAAATATTTACCACAAATTTCTTGTTTTTAATCAATACATTTTTAATCTTTTAACAATTATATATTCATCTTAATATATAACTCACAATATTGATAACCAGGACCATTCCCAGGAAAGAGGGGGCTTTCCGATAAGGATTTCTCCTTATTGACGCGCAATTAAGTAACCTAACCCCTTTCCTCGACATAACTTTCTAGACATTGTCAATAATACAAATAATAGTATGAATAACTTGTGTCATCTCAATTATTGATTTAATAATATAAAATATTATGCAGATGATAATGTGACAATAATTGAATGAATAATATGAGATACTATGTAGCAACTACTTTGTCAATTATTAAATGAACTGAGTGACTTCTTACATAAGTATCAATAATCAGAGATACTGTATAATACCGTGTGCTACTGTGCAACCACGCGTATTACTGTACTTTTATCACCGGGTATTTCAACAGTTTAACGGTAAAAGTCTTGCCGTTCTTTTTATAAAAAGGTTATTTCTATCGCTTTCTATATCCGACAATCATTCTATTGTGGGGTCCACCAATGATTGTGCCGTCGTACGAATATTTATGATAAAAAGAATATTCCCTTGACCAAATAAATATTTTATGACAACTTGTTTACTTTGCAAAATTTGCACATATCACCCATAAATATACCATTATATCAAATTAACACCTTATTATTCAAAATAATATTTAGAGAAAATTAAATCTTTATTCATAAAATGTTGGGGTCTTACAACCTCCCCTCCTTATGAAATTTCTTCCTAAAAATTGATGTACGTACCTTATATGTCGAAGAGGCGAGGATACCTTGTTTTTATTTTAGATTCTAAATCCCATGTTATTTCCTCAATATCGTGATTTCTCCATAAAACTTTGACTTGAGCTATAACCTTTGAGCGTAGATTATGTTCCTTCTTATCCAAGATTTTAACAGGTACCTCTTCATACTTTAAATCTTCATGTATCTCATCTGGTTCTAATTCAATAATGTGGTTTGGGTCTTCCACATATTTACGTAACATAGATATGTGAAAAATGTTATGAACACGAGATATACTTGGCGACAAGGCGAGTCAATAAGCCACAATTCCTACTAGATCGAGGATTTCAAATGGACAAATAAATTGAGGGTTTGAGCTTTCTTCACTTCATTGATTCTTGCTTATGGAATAACACATTGAGCAGTTTTAACTTTATCGATTAAAAGTCGGTTCTACTCATATATTTGCCATCTTCACGTGGGTCCCTGAAGTTTTTAACTCTATCTCCATCCTTTGTAATTCATACAAAATGGGTCTTTGTGTTAATAATATCGTACTTGTACCCGCATAAGATCTTCTACTAAACGCGTCAGCTACCACGTTCTCTTTTCCATGCTGTTATTGAATGGTATAGTCATAATCTTTCAACAACTCGAGCCAATGTTTTTAGCGTATGTTAAGTTCGTTTAGGTGAAGAAATATTTGAGGCCTTTGGAGTATATTAGGATGTCATCAATAAAGACAACCAGTAAATGATCTAAATATTTCTTGAATATTCGGTTCATTATGTCCATGAAGGCAACATGGGCATTGGTCAATCCTAAAGACATAACTAGAAATTCTTAATGCCCATATCAAGTTTTAAAAGCAGTCTTTAGAATGTCACCAGTTTTAATCTTTAACTGATGATATATGGAACGAAGATCGATCTTTGAGAATAATTTAGCTCCTTGTAAGTGGTCAAACATGTCATCAATGCGAGGTAACGGGTACCTATTTTTGATGGTGACATGGTTTAACTCCTGATTGTCAATGCAAAGTCGCATACTACCATCTTTCTTCTTTACGAATAAAATAGGAAGCACCACAAGGCGATGTACTCGGACGAACTGAAACCAATGTTTAACAACTCATGTAGTTGGGTTTTTAACTCCTGAAGTTCAATAGGAACCGTTCGATAAGGGGTTTTGGAAATGGGTTTTGTAATGGGTTCAAGGTTAATACAAAATTTGATTTCACGCTCTAGGGGTAGGCCAGGAATTTCTTCAGGAAATACGTCACGAAATTTATTAACAACAAAAATATCATTCAAATCTGACGTATTTTTGTTTAAATTGATGATATGGGCTAAGAAAGCTTGACATCCTTTTTTCAATAAACGAATGACTTTATGGCTTGATATGACAGTGAATGAGCTTTAGTGGTTTGGTTGCTTGAATTCGCATAATAGGTTGGTTAGGAATATGAAAACTAACAACCTTACGAAAACAATCAATTTTAGCATGCTGAGTAGTTAGTCAATCAATCCCTAAAATCACATCAAATGCAAGTATTTTCAAAGAGATGAGATCAAAAGGTAATGTGAAAGTGTCGATTTGAATCAAACAAGATTTATAAATAGTAGATGGAATGAAGGTGTCTCCCAACGGAGTTTCAACAGATAAGTTAAATTTTAATTTCTCTGGAGTCAAATTTAAACGTTGAGCACAATCAGGTGATATAAAAGAGTGAGTAGAACCAGTATCGAATAAGGTATAGACTTTGCAAGAGTTTTTGAATTAGCTTATCTGTGATAACTTCATTCTGGTTCCTCGCTTTTTGATAAGTCACGACAAACTGCTCTTCCTTGAACCATCAACTTTGACTTGTCCGGGACAGCCTTTGGTGTTACCATCCCAGCTGGACTTGACTTCGCTGGCATGACAAAATCGAGCTAAGTGATCCTTTCTTTCCGTAATTTTGACACACTTTGGGTTGCTACGTACAGTTTTTACTGATGTGTCCCTCCTGTTCGCATTTGTAGCATACGACCAGTGGTCGTTCTCCTTCCTTAGAAACGGGTGTTGTTGCCGATGTCTTTTCGTCATTGTTGAATCTTCTCTTCTTAAAGTTATTCCCACTTAGTTCACCTCTCCTTTTATCTTGGCTATGATTACCACCGAAGTGGTTACCATTTCTGGCATGATAATTTCCTCCACGATGGTTATCATTGTTCCGATGGTCGTTGCCACCAGTACGATTATTATCGTGTTGTTGGTCATTGTCTTTTGGTTGAAAAGTCTCATTATCTCGCTCCAATAATTGAGCCTTATTCACAACATATGAATACAAACAAAGTTTATGAGAAATGAGGTATTGACGAATTTTGGGTTTCAAACCTCTCAGAAACATTCGTGTCATTCGCTTCTCATTATCCACCAAATGGGATGCAAACCGGGATAACTCCGCAAACTTGGCCTCGTATTGTGATACAGTCATATTGTCCTGTTCTATTTTGATGAATTCCAGCATCCTTCACTGTGAAGAATACTTTCTGGAAAATACTTGTCATTGAATAATTCTTGGAACTTCTCCCATGACATCTTAAATGCGAACATATGAGTACGTTTTATGGATTCCCACCAGTAATTTGCCTCTCCACGCAACATAAAGGTGGCGAAGGGAACCTTTTGCTCCTCTGTGCATCCCAAGAGATCAAATATCTTGGTGATCTGCTTAATCCACGCCTATACCTTAAGTGGCTCTAGCTTTCCCAAAAACTCTGGTAGTTCCAAGTCCTTGAATTACTTAGCAGTGACTAGCCGTGATTTTCATTATTTTCACCTACATTTTGAGCATGAATCTCTCTCGTTTGGTGTTGCATGAATTGTAGAAAGCTCTTAAACATCCCATCGTTCATCATTTGGTCGATGTTGTTGTTAAATGAGGATTATTGCCTTCATAATGCACATTATCCTGGTTATTGATTAGCGGTGACTCAATGGTCACATGTGTTCCATTGCTTATCTCAAAATTTTAGATGTCATTCTCAAATACTGCCACAAAATAAGGGTTAATTAAAGAAATTGACATGTCACCTATTATCCCTATATTCTGATCGACTAATTAAATAACAAATAAGCTTAGGTAGGACACACTAGCGAAGGTTTTACTTGTCTCTCCCCTCTTAGTTCAAATCCCAGATCTACACCATAGATCATATCCCTAAGCTCTGATACCAACTGTGACTCACATCCCAACCTTGGATAGTACCTCACGGTGATACCTATCAGTTTGCCACCGTTATTCACAGCGTCCCCTACGGAGAGTCTGGCTTCGGTGCATCCCACACAAGGGAGTCACCGGCAAGAGGCTCGAGGCACTTTGCTTATAGATTTGATACCAACTGTGATGCCCCCAAAATAGGCCCACACAACCCATTCTAAGTCACCAAATACATGGTACAGAAATCAAATACAACTTTATTTATACAACTATTAATTGTTGTGTAAAATACGACAAAATATACTGTTGTGAGTTTTAATACAAATATCATCTAGTAGACAATATCCAAACTCAAATAAAATCTTCATTACAATTATTATCACACTATTTTACAAAATAGTTAGGATTACTAAAATAACCATCTTGGACCATTACTCCACTCCCTGACTAGTCCCAGCTACATTCTCGCCTCCTGAGAAGAACAATGGAACCAAAAGGAAAAAGGTGAGCTCAACTAGCCTGGTAAAGAATATTATGACTAAGATAATGTAGAACAAATTATCCTTAGTCTTCAACAGGGAAAAATCTGATAGAATACAATAGACAACAAGCTTTAGATCAATAATTACAGCGGAAACAACAATCCATTAGAAGAGTTAAGTAGAGTATGATGTCTACTATCTTCTATGATTTAAAAGTTCATCATCAAAATTTTATCCCTATAACACCAATTAATATTTATTTCCAATCAACGAATTATCTATGCACTAAGGACCAAAGATAATCGTTTGTATCACCAGTGGTCATGATCATGCCAAACACCTGTCCATATATGCACTACGGGCCAAAGAAGACTTTCACCACAACATTTGTCTGTAACATTATAAGTCATGATTATACCAATATACAATTCCTGGTCATAATTATAACAATCACAAAAGATAGTAATATGAATAATTGTGTCGTGTCAATTATTAATTTAATAATATAAAATATTGTGCAGATTATAATGTAAGAATAATTGAATCAATAATATGAGATACTATGCAGGAACTACTGTGGTAATTATTAAATGGACTGAGTGACTTCTTACGTAAGTATCAATAATCAGAGATACTATACAATACCGTGTTCTGCTGTGCAACCACGCGTATTACTGTACTTTTATCAGCGGGAATTTTAATAGTTTAAAGGTAAAAGTCTTGCCATTATTTTTATAAAAAAGGTTATTTCTATCGCTTTCTATATCTGACAGTCATTCCGTTGTGGGATCCACCAATGATTGTGTTGTCTTACGAATATTCCTGACCAAAAGAATATTCCCCGACCAAACGAATATTTTATGACAACTTGCTTAATTTGCAAAATTTGCACATATCACCCATAACTATACCATTATATCAAATCAACACCTTATATTAAAAGTAATATTTAGAGAAAACTAAACCTTTATTCATTAAAAGTTGGGGTCTTACAAATATTATATATGATGGCTCTTAGTGATTACTAATTTTGCCATCAATGTATTATAATTGTGATGACTATGTCAATCACCAAATTTTTCATGTAGAATAAATTTTTTTGTGACACACTAAGCCATCACTTATAGATATACCCTTTTTGTGATTGCATTTAAACTATCACCAATATTTTAATGAAAATAATAATCAAAAAAATATTTTATGATGGCCATGACAATCATTAAAAGAGAGATTTTTGTGACAAATTTTATTTGCAGTTATATAAAGAAAGTATTTTATGATGGAATTTTCAAGCCATCACAAAACAATAAAATATATGATGGCTAGGCGTGATGACTTATTTTACCATCATTATAGAGTATTTGTTATTGTCATCGCAATCACCAAATCTTATGTAGGACTAATTTTGTTTAATAAGTCAACTGACATATGTTTCCTTTTTATATTTTGTTTTAAATTTATAATCATGATATGAGCTTTGATGGGGGAGGGTTAGAATCCTACAAGTATCATTTAATACAATTAATTGTAATTCTGTAATTAAGCACACCTAGAGGGGGGGGGTGAATAGGTGTAAATACTTAGAAGTGATCTAAAATGGCCAATTTTTAAAGTATACTAAAACAGCCTATAATCGGACGGTCTAACCCTGTCCGTATTAGTTATATTCTTAACTTTTAAAAACGGACAGCTAATACCTGTCCGTATTAGTATAAAACTTTTTTTTCAACGTGAATCAAAACTCAGCAGAATATTAGAAGCTAAGAACAGAAGCAAAACAACAGTAAATCACACCGAGATTTTTTACGTGGTTCAGCCCCTATCCTCTAGTCTAGTAGCCTAATCCACGTCCAATCCCAACTAGGATTGGAGACTCACTTTATTAAAATAATACTCAGCAATTACAAAGTAAATAAAAACTCCCTGTTACAACGACGATCACTTGGACACCTCTGTCCCCTTTGCACCTCTGCAACACCTCTCACCTCTGAGACCTTGATAACTTCGTTGAACAGACTGAGTATTACAAAATAAAAAACCCCAAGCCAAACCTAAACTTGTACTACTATGGTTACAATAGATATTGAATTAAAGGATATAAGAACACTGTCAACCAAGAATATAAGAATGTTTATCTTTAGATAGCTCTCTTGAGGATTACGTTCTGCAGCCTTGTGTCCCTCCATGAAGCCGAGAAAAACAGAATATATAGAAGATAGAGCAACGGCTATATATTAACGTTCCAATTTGCAACAGCCATAATGATCGTTCCAATAAAGCAGCTAGCACTTTTCAAATACGTTAGCAACAACAACTCAGTAGATAAGAGAAGTAGATAACTATAAAGACTTAGCTGAAAGAGTCCAACTTGTTTTTTAACAAGTTTCCTTTAAAACAACAACTCTGTTAACAAGAAAGAGTCCTTATTTGACTGTTAACAAGACTCTTTCAAAACTCCAACTGCTAAAGCAAGACTCTAAGAAATAACAGATGTTTCATTTTAAATAAGAGTCCATAAACATACCAATTCCTAATAAGATCTGCAATACGTGAATTTGTATAACAAATATATTTGAATAAGTCTTCAATCTAAATCAGGAAGCATGTGAACCAACTAACATTATCTGCAGTGTACTTTCATGCTACATGCATAAAAACATGACTTAATATATAAAAACAGTTTAGTCCATAAAACATTGTCATCATTAAAACCTTAGAGTATATATACATATACTAACATTCTCCCCCTTTTTGATGATGACAATATATATAACACACTCCCCCTAAATATATGGCTCCCCCTTAAAATAGGCATAAAAAAAAATTTAACATGGTATTATCATATCCAAAGAATGCCAGTAAAGAAGGATCAAATATCTAAATAGATTTTAACCAACAAATTCAAATACTTCAAATACCAGATTCAAATATCCCAGATTCAAATATCCAAATTAATAACATATCCAATATCCAAAACATATAACAGCCCAAAAACAGAATATAGCCCCAAAACAGAATAACATATCCAATAAATTTCAAATCCAAATTAAACAGAAGCCCCAAAACAGAACTGAACCGAACCAAACATAGCCAAATCTCTCCCCCTTTGACATCATCAAAAAGGAGAAACTAATTATCGTCTGTATCAGTTTCAAATACCCCATCTTCAATCTTCTTAGACAAATCCTTGAATTGCACATCTAAAGAGTCTACCTTTTCAGTTACTGTGAGTACTCTAGCAGATAAAGAATTGAGTGAATCTGAAAAAGTTTGCATGAGATCAAGCATTGTGTCAAACTTAGAATTCATTTCAGTAACGAGGTGAAAAAGTTCTGAATTAGGAGGAATTGGAATAGAAGAAGAATGAGAAGGAGAAACAGGAGGAGGAACAATAGGATCAGGAATGTTTTCTGCAATGTCCCAAGATAAAATGTTATCAGCCCCAATTTTGAGTTTTGAATTTTTAAACACCAAGTCATCAATGACTTCAGTTAAGTGAAACACTTCTTCATTTTCAAAAGAGATATCAAAATGAGAAAATATCTTTGTTAAAAAACCTCCATATGGAAAACATTTTGATTTTGTTTTGACACAACTTTCCATATGATGTATCATTAAAAGAGCACAGTTAAATTGTGTTTGAGACAAAATGAGAGATGACAAAATTAAATCTTGGTACGTCATCTCAGACCTACCACCAGTTCTAGGAACAAGATTGGCACGAATTAGCTTATGTATCACACTATTTAATGGTGTGGTCTCAAGAACATGTAGGTAGAGAAACTAACTCAGAAGTGGGACAATCTTTAACTATCCTCAACTGTTGCAGAACAGATAATTTTCAAATTCCAGTGGCCCTTTGAGAGTGAATGGGGATGGGCCAGTGCAAGGGATATCAAACAAAAAACCTAGTAAAGCAGAGTCAATTAACAGAGTCTTGTTTTGCACAAAAGTTTGAATTTGATTATGGGCAACAGTCAAATTCCCATAAAATTGTTTAATTAATTTCGGATAGGCAAAGGTTGGGGGAAACAGTAAACTAGATAGACCAATGTTACTGAAAAGTTCAGTAATCCCAATTTTGTGAAAAAGAACAGGGTCAACGGGTTTTCCATACACAATGGGTTTATTCACCATTAGTTTTTGAAATTGATTTGCAAATTTGGTGGAACGAAAAACAATAGAGGAGGCATGAGTGATATAACGAGAGTTTGAAATGGGTATACTCACAGCAACTCTTTGTTTTCTCTTAGATGTGTCACTTGATTTCTTCATCTTCTTTCCCAAATCAGAGCCCATCTTGGAGAGATTTCTGTCGAGGCGCCTTTTATCTCGCAGTCTCGTTGATGAAGAAGCTTCATTTTGATGACCCAATTCCAGAGACTCCAAATTTGTCGCCTGAGATCGAGGAATTGGTTGGCGACCCGTATTAAAGATGAATCCACCCCTTGTTTTAGCCATTAGGAACAATCGGTGAAAGCTTAAAGGAGAGAGGGAACCCTAGGTTGGGAGAGAAGGAAAGAAGAACGTGATAGAAGAGAGAGAAAAAAAATGACGTGAATGAACAAGGGAAGGGGAAGGGTTTTAAAAAAATCTCTATTACAGATAAAAAATAACGAAAAGAAGAAAGAAAATAGAAACCAGAATACTAAAAGGATTGAAATACCTGATCAGTTTAGAAGTTGGTCCAAGAAGAATGGGAGATGAAGAGTTTAAAAAAAAACGAAACAGATAAGTACCAGAAAAAATCTATTCCCGCTCAAAATCCACTAAAACAAATTCCAATCATACCCCTATAAGCTGAAAATATCAATTTTAGCCTTATGTAATCATAATGATAACTCACATAAATTAAATAATTTATAGAATGAGAATTGAATCCGAATATAATAATTTATTTTATTTATTTATTTATTTATTTTATAGAAAATAAAAACAATACATAAACATATATATATATATAAATTTTATTTTTATTTATTTATTTATTTTTTATTTTTTATTTTTTTATTATAAATTTAACCACATATAGACATTCCAAGTTCTCTTCTTAAAGTGCAAAAACGCTCTTCGCTTAAAGGTTTTGTAAAAATATCTGCCAATTGATGTTCAGTAGGGACAAATACTAATTTAATTAATCCTTTAGCGACATTATCTCTTAAAAAATGATGTCTCACTTCAATATGCTTAGTACGAGAATGAAGCACAGGATTTTTTGAAATATCAATAGCACTAGTATTGTCACACATAATGGGCACATTTTCACATATCACATTAAAATCATGAAGAGTTTGAATCATCCATAAAATTTGTGAACAACAACTACCTGCCGCCAAATATTCACCTTCCGTAGTAGACAAGGCAACTGATGTTTGCTTTTTGCTGTGCCAAGCCACAAGGCTTTGTCCTAAAAATTCACAAGCACCGCTTGTGCTTTTTCTATAAACTTGGCACCCTGCATAATCTGCATCTGAATATCCAATTAGTTCAAAGCTAGGAGATACAGGATAGTATAAGCCAAAATTAATTGTACCAGATAAATATTTAAATATTCTTTTTACCGCTTTAAGATGAGATTCTTTCGGTTGAGCTTGAAATCTAGCACAAAGGCATACACTATACATAATATCTGGCCTTGATGCAGTTAAATAAAGTAAACAACCAATCATACCTCGATACATTGTTCACCTCAACATCTTTACCTGTAGCATCCGCAGGTAAGCTTGATGGTAGTACTCATTGGTGTTGACTTTGGTTTGGTATTTTCAAACCCAAATCTTTTTAATAACTCCTTTACATACTTGGATTGGTGAATGTGAATCCCTTCATTCGATTGTTTGATTTGAAGCCCCAAAAAGTAGTTTAATTCCCCCATAAGGCTCATGTCAAACTCATTATGCATACATTGAGAAAACCACTCACACAAAGAGTTAGTAGTAGCTCCAAAAATTATGTCATCCACATAAATTTGAACAATTAATAAATCTTTATTTTTAGTTTTAATAAAAAGAGTAGAGTCAATCTTACCACGATTAAAACTATTTTCTAATAAAAACTTGCTTAGTCTTTCATACCAGGCTCTTGGAGCTTGTTTTAATCCATACAAAGCCTTTTTTAATTTAAACACATGATGTGGATATTTTTCATGTTCAAAACCGGGTGGTTGCCTAACATATACTTCTTCATTTAAATAACCATTTAGAAAAGCACTTTTCACATCCATTTGAAATAATTTAAATTGTCTAAAGCATGCATAGGCTAATAAAATTCTTATAGCTTCTAACCTTGCAACAGGGGCAAAGGTTTCCTCATAATCTATACCTTCCTGTTGATTATAGCCTTGAGCTACCAATCTGGCTTTGTTTCTTGTTATAACACCATTTTCATCTAATTTGTTTTTGAAAATCCATTTTGTACCAATAATAGATGCATTTTTAGGAGGCTTAACAAGATCCCATACCTGACATCGTTCAAATTGGTTTAACTCTTCCTGCATGGCGATTGTCCAATTTTCATCTTGAATTGCTTCCTTCGCATTTTTTGGTTCAACTTGAGAAAGAAAAGCTGAAAATGCACAATAATTCCTTGCTTTCCTTCTTGTGTTCATCCAAGTGTCAGGATCTCCAATAATCAAGTTTGGAGGATGATTTCTCACAGTCCGAGATGATTTAGGAAGCTTGGCAGTGGTCATATGTTCGTAGGATTCAGTCTGTGGTATGTCACATTCTGCATCACTGTGTTCGTCTGAATTTCCTTCTAAATCGGACGGGTCTGACTGTCTGTTTTGTGGTGTCTGCATGTCTGAGTTTTCTACTAAAACGGACGGGTCAGGCTGTCTATTTTCTGCTGTATTTCCTTCTGATTCGGACGGCTTAGGCTGTCGGTTTTCAGCTATATTTCCTTCTGATTCGGACGGCTTAGGCTGTCCAGATTTAGCAGTTTGGCTTCCACGAATTAAATTGTCATTTCCTGCAGAATCCTCATCTTTTGACAGATCATGGTTAACTTCATTAAATATGACATGTACTGATTCTTCAACCTTTGACTTGTCAAGATTATAAACCCTATATGCCTTGCTATGTGTTGAATAACCAATAAAAATAGCTTCGGTTGACTTTGCATCAAATTTTCCAAGATTAATATTAGTATTTAAAACAAAACATTTAGCACCAAACACTTTAAAATAATTAATATTAGGAATCCTTTTGTTTAGTAACTCATATGGTGTTTTCAATAATATGGGTCTAATCAATACTCTATTTAGAATGTAATATGCAGTACTTACAGCCTCTGCCCAAAATCTTTTAGGCAGTTTACTTTCTTGAAGTAATGTCCTTGCAGTTTCTTGGAGAGTACGATTTTTACGTTCTACTACACCATTTTGTTGTGGAGTTCTTGGTGCAGAAAATTCATGAGTAACTCCTCTCTCGCTGCAATATGGTATAAAGTCTTTTCCAAATTCTCCACCATGGTCACTCCGAATACCAATTAGCTTGAGGCTGTGTTTTGTTTCAATATTCTTTATAAGCTTTTCAAATTCTGCAAAAGCTTGATCTTTAGTTTTCAAAAATAGCACCCATGTAAATCTTGAAAAATCATCAACAATAACAAAGGCATAATGATTATTTCCTAAGCTAGCATATCTCTCGGGTCCAAACAAATCAAGATGCAATAATTGAAGAGGTAAAGAAGTTGATACCTTATTTTTGCTGATAAATGAATTTCTTGCTTGCTTACCTAACTGACATGCATTGCAAATTCCTATCTTTTCATATTTAAGTTTTGGCAATCCTTTGACAAGATTCCTGGTAGCTAGTTTGTTAATCAATTCCATATGCACATGTCCTAACCTTCTATGCCAAAGAATAGTTTGATCTTGAATAGCAGTAAGGCAAATATCTTTATTTTGATTTTCAAAATTAATAGTATAAATATTACCTTCCCTTTGAGCAATTAAAGGAACATTGTGAGAAGCATGAATAATAGCACATTTATCTTTTTCAAAGACTACTTTATGTCCACTATCCATTAGTTGACTTACACTAATTAAATTATATTTTAATCCTTCAACATAATGAACATTATCAATGAAAACCTTACCATTCCCAATTTTACCTTTACCGACGATTTGGCATGTGGTGTCATCCCCAAAGGTAACAGTTCCTCCCTTCTTAGTTGTTAATGAGATGAATTTAGCACTATCACCCGTCATGTGTCTAGAACATCCACTGTCTAGTACCCATTTATGTGATGGTACTTTAGCTTTAAAACACACCTACAAAACAAATAAGCAGCTCATCGTTTTGGTACCCAAATCTGTTTGGGTCCGGTATTGTTAGTAGCAATTAAATCTCCTTTCTTTACCCAAACTTTCTTTATTTTCATTTTGTTACAGTTTGTATCAAGATGTCCTTTTAAACCACATTTTCTGCATGTAACATAAGGTGAGCAATAAAGAGGCTTGTTCCTTGGTTTATTATTTATTACTCTAATTTTATTAGTTGTGCTTGTGATGTTCTTAACAGGATTATATCCAATTCCTTGTTTATCAAGACTAGACCTTTGAGCACCTAACATTATATTTAAATTTTCTTCCCCTTGAACAAATTTTGCAAGATCCTTTTTAATGAAATTATTTTTTCCTCATTATTATTTTGCATGTTTAATATTTTTCCATCATTAAAAGCATCAATACAAGTATCTCTCATTTTCAAACTTTCTGTCAAAACATCATTTTCCTTTTTAAGATCATTGAATTCTTCATTTAATTTGTTTGCACGATTATAGAGAATTTTATTATAATTATCAAGATAATCAATTTTAGCATTTAACTTAGATACTTCACTTGATGTGCAATCTTTAACTATTTCTTGTTTTTCTTCAATCAATGTTTCTACCTCTTTCATTAAATCATTTATCCAATTTTTTAAATGAGCATTTTTCTCTTTAATACGAATATTTTCATTTTTTAAAACTAGATAATCAGAGATAGTAATATCACTAAGTTCAGAGTTTACCTCAGATGATTCTTGATTGCATAATCCAGTGAAACACAGTTGAGCAGTTTCATCTTCTTCCTCGTCATGATTGGACTCATCATCGCTCCATGTCATTAACGCCTTTCCTTTTGAATTACTTGCTTTGTTCTTCCTTTTTAATTGAAAGCAGTCTCTCTTGAAATGTCCGGGCCTCCCACATTCAAAACAGGTATCTTCTTGTGGCTTTTGCTTGGCATCTTTCTTGTTGTTGAATGTCTTGCCTTGAAATTTTGATTTATTCTTCTTTCTAATCATCTCTCTCAATTTTCGGGACATCATAGCTATTTCTTCATCCGAGTCTTCATCATCACCTTCTATGTAGCTTTCAACTTGAAGAGCTAAGGTCTTCCTTTTAGGTCCTTCATCTTCTTCCTCATACCTCTTTAGTTGATTTTCGAATTCTTCAAGTTCTCCAAACAAAGTTAGAGTATCCATTGTACTGATTGTAGTTGAGTCTTGAAGAGTTGTCACTTTTGGTGCAAATCGTTTGGGCATGACTCTAAGAATCTTTCTATTTATCTCCCTTTGATCAATTTTTCGGCCAAGCATGCTTAGGGAGTTCATAAGAGTAAGGAATCTAGCTTGAGCTTCCTTGATGGTTTCATTCTTCTCTAACCTGAAAAGTTCATATTCTTGCATTAGTAAACTTAATTTGACTTCTTTTACCTTTGTAGTTCCTTCATGGCTCATGATGATTGTATCCCATATTTCTTTAGCAGTAGTGCATGCGGAAACTTTGTCAATTTCAGCTTGAATCATTCCACTTAGCAGCGTGTTCATGGCTTTGGAGTTGTAGGAAAACATATATGATTCATTTGAATCCATTTCCATGAGAGTCTTCGGTTTTCCATCATCATGTCTTGGAATGACAGGGCCATTCTCAATAACCCACCATTCCCATGGGTCTCGTTTGAGATAAATCATCATTCTAAACTTCCAAAAATTGAAATTGTCACTTCCGAGCAACAAAGGTGGCCGACTTGTGGATTGACCTTCTTGAAAATTGAGGTGTGCCATAGGATCTTTCCCTACGACCTGCAAAGATCAATATTAGTAGAGCCTTGCTTTGATACCAAATGTAATTCTGTAATTAAGCACACCTAGAGGGGGGGTGAATAGGTGTAAATACTTAGAAGTGATCTAAAATGGCCAATTTTTAAAGTATACTAAAACAGCCTATAATCGGACGGTCTAACCCTGTCCGTATTAGTTATATTCTTAACTTTTAAAAACGGACAGCTAATACCTGTCCGTATTAGTATAAAACTTTTTTTTCAACGTGAATCAAAACTCAGCAGAATATTAGAAGCTAAGAACAGAAGCAAAACAACAGTAAATCACACCGAGATTTTTTACGTGGTTCAGCCCCTATCCTCTAGTCTAGTAGCCTAATCCACGTCCAATCCCAACTAGGATTGGAGACTCACTTTATTAAAATAATACTCAGCAATTACAAAGTAAATAAAAACTCCCTGTTACAACGACGATCACTTGGACACCTCTGTCCCCTTTGCACCTCTGCAACACCTCTGAGACCTTGATAACTTCGTTGAACAGACTGAGTATTACAAAATAAAAAACCCCAAGCCAAACCTAGACTTGTACTACTATGGTTACAATAGATATTGAATTAAAGGATATAAGAACACTGTCAACCAAGAATATAAGAATGTTTATCTTTAGATAGCTCTCTTGAGGATTACGTTCTGCAGCCTTGTGTCCCTCCATGAAGCCGAGAAAAACAGAATATATAGAAGATAGAGCAACGGCTATATATTAACGTTCCAATTTGCAACAGCCATAATGATCGTTCCAATAAAGCAGCTAGCACTTTTCAAATACGTTAGCAACAACAACTCAGTAGATAAGAGAAGTAGATAACTATAAAGACTTAGCTGAAAGAGTCCAACTTGTTTTTTAACAAGTTTCCTTTAAAACAACAACTCTGTTAACAAGAAAGAGTCCTTATTTGACTGTTAACAAGACTCTTTCAAAACTCCAACTGCTAAAGCAAGACTCTAAGAAATAACAGATGTTTCATTTTAAATAAGAGTCCATAAACATACCAATTCCTAATAAGATCTGCAATACGTGAATTTGTATAACAAATATATTTGAATAAGTCTTCAATCTAAATCAGGAAGCATGTGAACCAACTAACATTATCTGCAGTGTACTTTCATGCTACATGCATAAAAACATGACTTAATATATAAAAACAGTTTAGTCCATAAAACATTGTCATCATTAAAACCTTAGAGTATATATACATATACTAACATTAATATAGTGAAATAAATTGTTCGTAAAAAGAATTCACGTTCTTACTTTTGATTCCTAAAGTCGTGTTTTTTTAGATGGCTTTGACAATCACAATAGATTACGTGTTAATGTGATTGTATTAATAATCACAAAAGCATTTTGTGATGGCTTTTGACAATCACAATAGATTACGTTTTAATTAATGTGATTGTATTAATCATCACAAAAGCACTAAGCGTTTGTGTGATTATCAAAATCATTACAAAATGGCTTTCATGATGGGGGTATACAAGAAGACCTTCGTGATGGCTAAAGGCATCACAAAAACCTTTTGTTATGATATTTTGAATTTATATGATGGATTTGAGCCATCACAAAAGGCCATTTTTTTGTAGAACATTACTATTGACTCAATATCGATGTGGATATTATCCTCGAACGTGCCATCAAGAATGAGTCATCTATTATCGATGGGAATATTACTACTTTTTTCCCTTTATAATCTTTCTTTCCCTCTCAATTCTCCCATTTGGCTCTCTGATTTTTCCACTTGATTCTCAAATTTGCTCAATTGGTTTCATCCATTTCACTCATTTTTCCTAGTTCTCCCATTTCCCTCACCCCCGTTACAACTCCTCCATTATCCATACATATGAGCGAGTTCTTGAAACTCATGCTTATGGTAAGTTTGTGACTCATAATCATATGTTACGTTCCTGAACTCCTAAGTGTATGGACAATCCCTGATTTATTCTTGGACTACGTATTACTATAGGACAAATTCATAAACTCGTATTATTATGGAAAGCTCCTGAACACATAATGTGTGGTAAGTTTGATGAATTATACCTGGGTATAGGAGTATTATAGATTTAGAACTTATTCATTTTAGTATATTAAGCATTAATGATGTTAGAGATGAATATAATTGTTTAGTAGAGCTATGGAGAAAGTAGAAGTTAAGGAAAAAATGGTTATTCCAAATCTTCTAGCTCTGCTAGATTTCAAAGTTTATTGAAATCGTGGTGGAAGTTGCATTATTGTGTTTTGATAATATATTTGGTCAAAATGTTGAACCAATAAGTTTAGAAAAAATAAATTTGATTGTTCCTTATGTCTATGTTAATATTTCGGCTAGACAAAATTGAAAATATCAAAAGGTATTTTATATAGTCATCCATACATCAATAATATGATGTAAATATGAGCAATGATGGAGTCATCATTGCCGACTAACCTAGTATTGGATGTGATCTAAGGATTGTCAGCCCGTTATGGGATGATGCAATATGACAAAGTCATAAAATAATGGCATCATCAACATACTGTTAAAACAATGTGGTACTATGACGTCATAATATGATTTTCGGTATTTTAATAATAATTAAACAGGTGTCAATGCCATTTGAATCGGCTAGACACAAATTAAAATATTTCATTGTGCTATAATAAGCTTTTGAAATATTAATGCTAAATAGGTATAAAACTTTCCAACTAAATTGATTTGGTATGGACTTCAGATTGGGTATGAACATCCCTAAATTAGGAAAAATTTTATTGTGTCAAGGCGGTGACGATAAACACAAATGTCTTCGTTACTATAACTAGTGTTGATCAACACAGAATATCCCTAAATTAGAAAATTATGTTTGTACCGAATGACAGTTATGATGAAAACAATGTCGTTCAAATTTATATTGCACCGAATGGCGGTCATGTAGGCAACATAGATCAACACATGGCATAAATGGCTGATCACCCACCATGTCCGTAAGCATGGCGATTTACAGATGAATTTGTGCTTAAACCTTTTCAGAAACATGAAAAAGAAAGTATGCGGTCTTTATGGCCCTTAGCATGATACAGAAAGCTCTTCCTAAGCAAATATTTACAAGTCCTGAGCTATTCATTTTGCTTCACAATTATTGATCAATTATGAAGGATTTCTATTCTGGAAGTTAAGTGTAGAAAGGAAGATGATCCTCATAAGGAATTAGGTCATAGAATACGACAATTTTAAGCGAATCCTTGAAAAAAGAGAAATGTTGAATCATGAGAAGTAAATATTTTTGGATCCTGAAATTAATAGGAAATAGTTACATGAAAATTAAAAACGTATAAGAATGAAAGATTAAGTCTGTGAATTATAGGACTTTTGGAGCACTAGAGATAATGGTATGAGAAATGTAATGGTTCAGAAATATCCTTAGAAAAGGAGATAGAGGAGTTAAAAAAGGGATAATACTCATAATATAATTGAATTTAATAAAGGTTATGAAATAAAACCTACAAGAATTTGTTAAGGAAAAATTAATGGATTAAATATGTAATATAACACCTAAATGGAAATAGTATATCGAACTTATTCAGCGATAGAATTTTGGAAGAAGATGGACGTAGACCGAGTACGGATGATTGGGTGATTATGATTTTGAGGACAGAATCATGAAAGAATCTGAAAACCCTAATTTTTTAGAAATAAATTAAAATAAGAATTTAATAAATAAAATTCTTATTGTGAGATGTGTCATGTTTGAATGCATATATATATATATATATATATATATATATATATATATATATATATATATATATATATATATATATGAGTTATGTGGTGAATTCAATATGTATATATAAGTGTGAAATATATATACATATGTTTAGAACGAAAAAATTAATAATTAACTAACCTATTGAATAAGTTAGCTTGAAATATGGAGGCGAAAGAAATTAATTAATTAGTTGAAATTAAATTCATATTATATTAAATTGATTAACTTATATTAATTGATCAATAAATATTAAATGTAGCAAGATATCAAGTTTTATAAAGCAATGTATGTGATAACCCGAAAATTTATGAGACTTGTCTCGAATAAATAAATAAAGGTTTAAAGAATAAAACCTAGATTATGAGACTTGTCTCGAATAAATAAATAAAAGTTTAAAGAATAAAACTTAGATTGGAAGTAAAGGAATGATTAAATTTTTTAAGAAAAACCTATATGGTTTAATATCTGAAAGAATGTAAAGAGAATTGATGGTAGATGATAGATATATTTAAGGAATCGATACCTAAGATTAGCAGGTAATCAAGAACTGAAATAAGTTAGATAAGACTTGGGTTAAGAATGGAATTATACCCTTGAATGGGATAACAAGGGATAAAGGAAATAGAGGGAGATAATACCTATGATGAGGTAAGTTGATTAATAGAAATTGTGTAAGGGTTTAGTAGTAAACTAAACTAGAAAGTTGCAGTAATAGTGATTCCAGTATGGAATCCTTGTAAATGGGAAGGAATTAATAACTAAAGGATGAACAAATAAACCTATATAGTTAATTAAGACAAGTACGTGAGAATAAGATAAAACGATGTTATAAATTATCATAAGTTGAACGATGGCCTTGAATGGCAAGTGAAATAAATAATAATAATAAATAAATGATTAGCTAATATGATTAATTAATAAAAACGAAGTAAGTTAAAACTCAAAATTTGAGTTAGGGATAGAATTTTGAAGTATGATATGCTCTGTTGAATCCGGAGCGTCAAGTTTAGTCAGAAAAGACTGTTAATACAAAATGTGTCGGGGTTGACTTTTTGGTCAAAGTTAATAGTTGACTTTTATGGAGAAAAGTCAAACTTAAATTTCAAAGATGAATTTGAAGAAATGGATGTGTCCATGATGTTGGGAGCGTCGACTTTAGTAGGAATTGACTATATACTTGAAAATTTAATTTTTCGGGTTTGAAAGTCGAAGACGGGATTAAACACGGAAAACGAGAAAATAAAAGCGGGACCCAAAAGACTAAAATCAGATAGATTTCCAGCACATGGGAAGCGCACCTACTCCCCAACCACTCCCACCAACTCTCACCTAATTCTACCAACTCATAACGACTCCATCTCTCTCCTAAATGTTATTTTACTTTGTTAAATAAATGAAAAGAAAATAAAAAAGCATTCTTCTCTCACACTCCCACACATACCCGCCCTTTAGAGAGAAAAGAAGAGAGAGAAGGCAGCCATGGAAAGAGAGGAAGAAGAGGAGAGAGGAAAAAGAAAGAAGAGGAAGGAAGAAAATGAAGAAAACTTACTAAAGATATATAATTCCTAAACTTAAATCCATAGAAATTTCTTGGATAGATTTCTTCTAAAATATAAAATTCCTGCCATGTTTATGTGTTTTGTTTATGCCTCAAGTGGTGGGTAGCCATGGAAGCATAGTAGAGGAAGCCAAGCAAGAAAACAAGAAGGTATAAGAAATTCTAACCCCAAAACTATGTTTATAGTTGTTTAATCTTGTTTTCATGGGAGTTTAATGGAATTAATCATGGATCATGGTAGATCCTTGAGTATAAGAAGTATTAGGATGTATTATGATGTTTTATACTTGGATGTTGTCAATTTAAGGGTTTATGAGCTTGAACAAAGAAGAAGATCAAAAATTATTTTTAGTACAAAAAGCCATAAATTTCAGTCCACTTTAGACCTTCACCATTTGAAATCTACAACTTATTTTTTGAGATCCATCAGGAACATGTGTTAGATCCATGAGATATCTAACATCTACAAGTAGAATCACTGAAA
Source organism: Panax japonicus (assembly GCA_020205505.1). Lineage (NCBI taxonomy): Eukaryota > Viridiplantae > Streptophyta > Magnoliopsida > Apiales > Araliaceae > Panax > Panax japonicus. The sequence goes on along the minus strand of CM035114.1, from coordinate 5,909,203 downwards.
AATTTCTTTTAGATTTTTGTATGGACAGTTTTTAGTAAAGTAGGCAAAATCTAGAAATACCAAAAAATAATCAGTTCAAAAATTTCCAGTCATTTTCCGGCCATTTAATTTTTGAAATAAATTTCGAGCTTTTGGAAAATGAAAATATATGATATAAAGAAGCTCCTGTCCAAAGTTGAGCTTATTCTGACTAAAATCGAGTGAGTTATGGCCATTTCTGACAAAAACGGCTATAACTAGAGTTTTATAATTCTGATGACCATGAAATTTAAACTGGAAGTTTCCGTTAATATATGTAAGATTTTTTAAAAATTTGGGAATTTTTGAAGTTGAGCATGATATAGCTAATTTTGCTAAGTTACAAATTAAAATTGGCTTTTGAGAAATATTTAATAAAAAGGAAAAATTCCAGAAAAATATTTTTGTGTATAGGAATATATGTATATATATATATATATATGGACAATAAAAAATAATAAAATGATTGAGGAGGCTTAATGGGGGAATTAAGCTTTCAATGGATTAAAAACTAATAATTACTGACGAGTTGTGAATCGTCGAGATAATTTCTATCGACTAGAGTATGTCGACATGTGACTTATGAGACTCTGAAAAAGTTAATAACATAATTTTATGTGAATGTTATAAAAATGATGTGAGGGGATGTGTACGTTGGTATAAGTCAAAAAGATAATTTTTAATAAATGTGGTAGTTATGGACAAAATGATCTATTTAAAAATAGGAAATGAAGTTGGAAAATTTCAAGAAAATTATTTTGTGAGTAAAATATTATATATTGAAGTTTTTCAGGAGATAGGAAAATAATAGTTTGATTAGGTGTTTTTGATACCTATGAATGCGTTAAGAATAAATAAGAAAATTAAGTTATATTAAGTCCCAAAATTCTATAAGGTGATTTTATTGACTAATAATCGTTATTATGATGTATTACGACTATATGTAATTTGGTCATTTTTAATAAAATGATATAAGAATGGCACAATGTGTGTTAAATAAATTAAATAGTAATAGATAAACAATTAAATTTAATTATTTATAAATGATTAATAATATTAGTAAATGATTAATAATATTAGTAAATGATTAAAATATTATTAAATAATTAATAATATTAGTAAGTGATTAAAATATTATTAAAGAATTAATAATATTTGTAAAACTTCGAATTTTATAAAATAAAAGTCTAATTTAATTTATGATTATTATTTTTAAAATGGTAAAATATTAAATTGATAAATGATCAAACAAACATTAATCGGATAAATGAGCAAATAAAGAGGAAAGTGAATTAATGAAATGTGATAATAGAGAAGAACGAGAATAAGTGAGAAATGGTGGGGGGAAATAATTGTGGGAGAAATGATGATTTTCTATATACTCCAAACCTTTCATAATTCATTTACCAAAAAGTCTTTTATGGTTGGTGATTTTCAAATGTTAGGCAAGTGTGGGGCAAAGTGTTGGCTAACTTATTAGCCTACTAAGGCAATTATCAGCCTCATTTTCATTCCATCCTCCCGTAGCAACAATTTGGGGAAAAAGAAAAGAGAGAATGGAAGAAAAGAATAGGAAAAGAAGGAGAAAGGTAAGAATAGAAAGAGAAAATAGAGAGGTATGAGAAGCTAGATGAGGAAGAAGAGTTTAACCCACAACTTCATATCTTCTTCATCCTTAACCATTCCATGATCACCATATTCATCTTCATCCATTAAAACATCCAAGAAGCTAGTGAGAGAATCATGTGGGTGTAATGAAAAAGCTTGAGGAAATTAAAAAGGAGGTGACTGATCTAGAAATCTTTGTAGCAGAATTTTTCGATAAGGAATGCAAGCATTGTTTCAGTTGATCAATTTCACAGAAAGCATAATCAAGTCACATGCTAAGGTAAGGGATATCATTATTATGGTGAGGGGGTATCATTTTTATGGTAAAAGGATGTCATTTTCTTTCATACTCCATATTATAGTAAGATATTATTATTCGTTGTTTCATCTTATCATTAAATGGTGAAAAATCCTAAAAGGATTAGAATATCCTTAATAGTTTATGCTTCATCTAATATTATATTAGCAACTTGGACTCTAGATAATTAAGTTGAAAATCACTAAGATCTATGTATGTTATCTTATTATTCTGATTATTTATGTTTATTCATTATATATATCATTGTCATCATCCTCATGCTTATATTGTGATGAAAGTCATCTTTGGAACGTAGTGAATAGATGGACTTGGTATGATTATGACCAATGATTATTTGGTATAATCATGACCGTAATGTTAAAATGATGTGGTAAAAGTCATCTTTGGCCTGTAGTGCATGGATGGACTTGGTATGATTATGACCAGGGATTATTCGGTATAATCATGACCGTAATGTTACAAATGATGTGGTAAAAGTCATCTTTGGCCCGTAGTGCATATATGGACTTGGTATGATTATGACCACGGATTATTCGGTATAATCATGACCGTAATATTACAAATGATGTGGTAAAAGTCATCTTTGGCCAGTTATGCATAGATGGACTGTTGATTGGCATGATTATGACCAGAGATTATTTGGTATAATTATGACCATTGGTGTAAACACGAATATCCTTAGCCCATAGTGCATGGATTATTCGTGGTCGTGATACTATTGAGCTGAGTCTCAGCGTTATTGGTTTTACAGTTGTATGTCTTAGGCTTGTATTGCAAAGATGGACTATTGTTTTACATGATTATAAATATGAATTGTGAATTTAATTATAATCTGTGGTGGTTCAGGTGAAGGACAGGTGATGAGAGTTCTCTTTGTCTTGGGTATAACAAAGAACTGTTGATGAGTATTACAGGAATGAAATATTAACTATGGAATTTTAATCTAGAGGAGATAGTAGACATTATGTTCTACTTGACTCTTCTAATAGATTGTTGATTCCGCTGCTATTATAGTTGAAAACTTTTATCTTCTACCATATGTTCTAAATTTCTGAATTATTATTGATGAAGGCTATTGTTAATTTAATTATCTTAAGACATGATATTCTTTACTGGGTTATTTGTGCTCTGCCTTTTCCTTTTTGTTCCATTTTTTTTCTCAGGAGGTGAGAATTTAGTAGGAACTAGCCGGGGTATGGAGTGATGGTTTAAATAGTTGTTTTAGCAGTCCTCACTATTTTATAAAATAGTGCATCAATAATTGTAATGAGGACTTTATCTGAGTGTGGATATTGACTAGAAGATAATTTTTGTATTTAAACTCACAGTATATGTGTTGTCGTATTTTGCACGATAATTGTATAAATAGAGTTTTTTGTGTATTTTCTAGGCGACCCAAGATGGGTGATGTACACCTATTTTGGGGGTGTCACAATATTAGTAAGTAAATAAAATATTATTAAATAGTTAATAATATTAAAAAGAGAATAAAATATTATTAAATGATTAATAATATTTATAAGTTATTAAGATATTATTAAGTGATTAATAATATTAAAAAGTGAATAAAATGTTATTAAATGATTAATAGTATTAGTAACTGATTAAAATATTATTAAATGATTAATACTAATTGTAGTGTGATTATTAATATTAGACGAGAGTTTAAGAATGATTATCAAATTTAATTACGAGGTGATGATTAACCTAATCAATTAAATTCTCATGGAGGATGTAGGTTATCATTCGAAGGAAGTTTTATGTAAATAAATCAAATAGACAATAAAGTGTTCTAGTAAGTCTTAAACACATGATTAAAGCATTGTGTGTATCAAGATTTAAAAAGGAGAATGATGAAAAGTAAAGTGGAATTAACATAAATGACTACCAAACATCATTATGTGGCTAATGATGATTATATATACCCTTAATCGTGTAAGACAATGGAAAGACGAATTCTCATAACCACGCAAGGATCGCTATGATGCAAGTTCTTCAGTAACTTGCTCTTATGTGATAATGTGTATTAAACCATGTTTACGGTAGTTAATGATATATATTACTTTATGTGAAATCGTTGATTACATGAATGTTATGTGACTAAATGCATAGTATGAAATTTGTGAAGTATGGGTTAAATATACAATATGAAGATTATATTGTATTCTATGATAAGTATGATTCATATAAAGATGCATATCATGAAATGTATGATGTATATAGAGATGTATGAAGCATGTGTAGATGCATTGACTAAAATTTTTTGATGCATGAATATATGAAATTTGTATGTTATGTGAATGTGTATACTCTTGGACTTGCTGAGCCGTCGTGCTCAACGTTGCAAACAAATTTTGCAAATAAAAGTCGTTATAAACAGATGATCATAGCGTTAGAGGATTCAGGATATATATAGACAAATGATCACGAGAAGAATTAGTGATTGAAGATGGTTGGTGTAATTTCTTTAGAGTATTTATATTTGGTAAGATTTTATGCCAAAACACTTAATGATGAAGTTTCTAGCTAAGCTAGATGAATGTTAATATTATACATTGTAGTTGTGTAGTTGAAGAACACAATACAGAAGAATATTAAAAATTTTGGATTATGAATCCATGTAATAATATAAAACATATTGTTTATAGTTTAAGATGTATCTGTAATTACCACAAATTTTAAGTCACAGTAATTAAATATATTAATTGAATATTAATGATATTGAAAACTTTGTGATATATAGGGAATGAATATGTTATTATTTATGTGAAAAATGTTTATGGTTAAATAAATATATATGTATGTATGTATGTATGAATTATATAAAGAGAATTAAACGAAAAAATTACATAACCTAATTATACATTAGGTATAGAAACTAAATAACCTAAGAGTTATGGTATTGAAGAATAATAGTATTTAAAATTATACTAACCTAAGAGATTAATTTTATTATCTCAATTTAATATTTAATTTAAACCTAATTAAAGTAAGTCTAATTGGGTTGTAAATTCCAAAATGGGCGGAATGGAAACTCTAATTAAATAATTAGGATAAGATAAAATTTATCTATTGGATCATGCTATTTTTACATAGCCCAAACAATTTAATTAGAGAGCCCAAATAAGAAATCAAATGGCCCAAGGTATGACCCAATTTTTTATGGACCTTCTAGATGGTTAATTAACAAATAAATCAATAAATAATTGGATCAATTACATATTATATTACATTTTTTAAAATAATTACAACAATAGTGCACTCATAAAAGTTACACAAATAATATATTTTTATATTTATTTACAATATTAGTTCAATTAGGATTCCTTAATTTAAGAAATTAGTATGCAATTAGGATTCTTTAATTTAGGGGATTAGTTTTAATTTACTTATTAAATTAAGTAATTAATAAGTAAACTCCTATTCCTCTTCCTCTTCCTCTTCCTCTATCTCTCTCAGAAACACAAACTCAGTCTCCATTGTTACACAAACTCTTCCCGCTCTCTCTCCTCTCTCATCCGTCGTCCACTGTCGTGCCGCCGACCCTCCGGTTGGACCTTCCTTTCTGAGATGATGGTTTAACTTTATGACAGTCTCTGATGCCTCTAGTAGCAGCAGAATCAACTTCGACTCCGACGGTGTCCCAGCAGTTGAGAAGAGAGCAAATGCAGGCAACAAAAAATACACATAGGTCAGTGCGAAAGAGAGGTGGTCACAGTGACCGAGAGAGCTACCTTACCGACGAAGATGACGTGCTTCCCCTTTCGATGTCCGAACACCTCACCAGTGTTTGCTGAAGAGATTGATCATCGGCTCCGTTGTGATCCCCAAATTGAGGTTTTAAGTATTAAAGTATTAAACCCATAATCAAACCTTCATACCAAGGTAATCAATTCAGTTTTATTAAGTTACCAAATTATTTTGAATGTGATGCAGTTGGTAGCCAAACCATCATGCAGTTAGTTGCCAAACTTTCAGACCAAGGTAATCAATTCATACTGCAGGTGTGGAGGTAAATTGGTTACCTTGGTATAAAGGTTTAGTTACCTAGGTATAAAAGTTTGGTTACCTTTTTAAGAAGGTTTGGTTATCAACATTACATTACACATCACTCTCTTATTTCTCTCTTTCCTATGCAGTGTTCTTATTTTCTTTTGGACATGAAATTGAGTCTCACCAACGAAGGGGAAAAGGAAAATGACGTTACCAAATTTTAAATATTTGAATTTGAATTATTATTTTTAAATTTGAATTTATTTTTTTTGTTAGATCCAAGATATTTGAATTTGAATTATTAATTATGGCATGATTTCTCCTTGATTTTAGGTTTCCTTATTATTGTGAATTGAATCCTATACTAATTCCCTAAATTAAGGAATCCTAATTGCACTAATATTTTAAATAAATATGGGAAAATGTATTATTTTTGTAATTATTTTTTAATGCACTAATAGTGTAATTACTTTCTAAATGTTGTATATTATTGTAAAGGACCCTAAATAATTTGGCCAAGATGGTTCATGAATCCGGCAATCTAAGGAGTAGAGCAAGCACATGATTCATTTCATTAGTTTTCCTTTTTGGCTGGTCAAGGGTTGTTTACCAACCCACCTAAATAGCCCACTAGCCTTTTATAGCTTAATAAATTATTTTCAACCAAGGCAAGCAATCTAAGATATTGGGAGATTAATAGAAATATGCAAGTTATATTTATATACTCTAATTGCCTATAAATACTCCCACATATTTTTATAAAGAAACTTTTCACTTATTAGTTATCTAGCAAAAAAGCAAAGCAAAAGAAAGAAATAGAGAGTGAGAAAACGTGGGAAGCTTTGAAGGAGAGGAGAAAGAAATTTCTCCTTGATAACCCTAGATTTTATCAAATTTTGTGGACACAAAAATTACTTAAGATCAACTAAATATGTTAAATCTCAAGCTGGATACTTAATATCACAAAAGGGTATAGTATGTTTGGTTGTAGCAAAAAAGAAACCTATGCTTCATGAATGAAAAAATTATCTATTAGACGTGGCCATCACAATTTATAAGTGATGCTTATCATCACTAAGGATTTTATAAATTTTGTGATGCAAAAAGTATCAAAATATGTACACATGTTTTTAAAATACACCCCTAGTCTTCCGTATTTTGTTTGTTTAGTTATATTTTATGTTATATCAATGGAGTTCAGCTTTAAATTGGCTAGAACATGCTAAGATTGATCGATATAGAGTTTAATGGATTTAACTTGTTTATTGGTATAAAGTTGGTAAAATGCATGAAAATGAGTTTTACCGGAAAACTTAATCGAAAGGTGTGATTGAAGATTTTTTATTTTGAAACTTACTAATAGTTTTTATGATTTTCTTTCTCGTTATGTTAGATATGTAAGTTCAGAACAAATCCCTTTTGAAGCAAGCAAAAATGTTTTAAAATGAGCAAGATATGAATTTTTTCTAAAAACACCCCACTATTGAGGGATTGTGCAAAACAGTCCGGTTTCTGGCCATTTTTGGTAACTAAAACATGACCAAATTTAATGTTTGATAAATGAAAATTGTAGTTCGTGAAGATGCAAATCCAACGACACCGACTGAACCTAAATCGAAGTTGTAGATTTTATTTTATTTAAGTTTTAGTAAAGGACCCCAAATCTGGAAAATTAGAGAGAATATATATATATATATATATATATATATATATATATATATATATATATATATATATATAAACTGTCGGTTCAATTTTCGGTGAACCGGACGAACATTTCGGCGACCGGTTCACCCAGTTTCCAGCCGGTTCTGGTGGTGGGTCCGGGACCAAAATTTTTCTACAATTGTGAAGAATATTAAAGTATTTAATTCCGAATTTTTCTGAACAGTTACGTAATTATTAAGTAATTAATGGTTTAAACTCATTTAAATCATTTAAAACTTATTAATTAATAATTATTAATGCCACTAAATGATTATTAAACTAATTACATATAATTTAAATGTAATTAACTATTTAATTATTATTTAAGTTATAATTAAGTAGAGTTAGTGGTAATAAACTAACTATTGATTATTTAATTAAGATTAAATAATAAATAGAGTTAAACTATTGATTAATTATTATTAAATAATGATTAAAGAATACTTAAGTAAGATTATGTAATAATAATGTAATTACTTAATTACATTGATATAAAATTTATAAATAATTATTTATTATTTAATTAATATTAAATAATAAATAAGAACAAGTGATAATTAATTATTCTTAGATTAACAAGAAAGAATAATTAAAGACTTATGAAGTGAATTAATTATTTGTTATTCAAGGATAAATAATTAATTAATTATTATTTACTAAATAATAAATAAGGACAAATGTTAATTAATTATTCATTTATTAATAGTATTGAATAATTAAAGATTAATGAAGTAAATAAATTAATAATGATTAATTAATTATTATTTAATTAATATTAAATAATAATTAAAGACAAATAATATTAATAATTTATTATTTAATTAACATTAAATAATAATTAGATGTAATTAGCTATTATTTATTATTAAATAATAACTAAAGATAACTAATTAATTACTATTTAACTAATATTAAATGGTAATTAAATGAAGATAGAGATAACAAATGAAGAGAATTTAAATAACTCATTAATTAAACAATTATAATAAATTGTTTAAAGATCTAATAACTGTTTATTACTTAAGAAAAATATTATAAATTAATTAAGTCATTAACCTAAGATTTATTAAATATCTTATAGGACTAATGATAGTATATTATATTATGTGTACCTTGTGATTGAACTATTTGCTATATAATAGCGCAAGTAAGCGTATAGACATACAATTATACGTAGTACTAATTAATAGACCAACATTGTCAATGTTAGGTCGTTCAAAGAGTTTTAATTAAAGCTAGTTAGTTGTAGCTCATCGAACTTGCAAGTTCTCAAACTCAAACTTGAGTTATTATTTTCAAAACATGTTAGTGGATAATTATTGTTGATTAATCCACATCCTTAACGATTATTGTGAATTGCATTTTATGCAATCGAATTCCTGTTCAATTATTATTGAATTGTAAATTAATTAAAGTTCTTTCATTCTTGAACTATTTATGAGATAGATCTATGCTAGTTCTATTAGCTAGATCGAATATGTTTAAATTTGTTATATCAAATATGTTTTAAAAGTTGTTCTTAACCAATTGATTTGGTAAGGACTCGAGACTGAGAAAAAGAACAATTTTATTAAAGCATTATATTGGAAAAAAAATTATTGCTCGACTATTAAGTGTTTATGCATAATACATCAGGTATGAAAGACTGATCCCATTGATTACCAAAACTTATTTAAAGGATCAGTTTTACTACTGACAACCTTAGTATATGTTCATGGTTATTTCAAACCACTCAGTATCTATTATTCAAATATTCAATTATTGAAACTTAATTCATGTTCTTTCACAATCGATTTTATTGTTAAACATTGAAAGCTAATTAAATTCCTTTCTAATCATGATATATATATTTCTTGTATTTAAACTTGCTAAGCAAATTAGTTGCTTACCCTTGCTATATCATGACATTTATTTCAGCTAAGCCTGAGGGATCAAATAAGAAAGACAAAGGCACGGACAAAGTCCAAGAATAGCTTAATTTGAATGTTAATTATTATATTACCTTATGGAATTATTTATGTAAACCTTTTTGTAATATTAAAGGTGTGTTTTAGTTAAGGTAAAAAAGACCTTGGGATTATGTTATAAAACTTTATTATAATGAACAATGTATGTTTATATTTCCGCAATAGTATGTAGAATGCTTATGATGATGATGGATCGTGAGCACTGAATCTAAGGTTAGAGAACCTGGATTTAGGGGCGCCACAGTATCAGTAGATTAGGAATGATTAACAGATATAATAACCGAGTGTAAATGTTATAGATTCTGGAACAGAAGAGAATAATGTATTAATTGATATATAAGTCAGGTTGTGTTCAATTATTTATGAATAAAGGTTGTATGTATTGAGATGAAGGTAGTACCATGACGTACCAGGCCCAAGGTTCAAGGGACCCAGATTTGGGGGTGGGGGGGGGGGAGGTTTAAAATGTATTTGTTAATGTAATAATTAAATAAAAAATTATTTAATTATATGTGGGAGTAATTTGTTTTATGTAATGTTGGTTATGGCAAAAGTAAATATGCCAATTGAATGTAAATAAAATTATTTATTTGATTAATGAATAATATTATATATATATATATATATATATATATATTAAATGAATTGTTTAAAAGTAATTTGTGAAAGGAAGCAAGAAAATATAATTATAATTTTTTTAATGGAATAAATATTTTGATGGAAATTATTATGGAAAAAAATTACTTGGTGTAAATGTGTTAACTAAATATATTTGGGAAATATGCATATTTTTGTGATAATTTAATTGGTTAGTAAATAGCTAATCGAATTAAATGAGTCCAATAAAGAATTAAATTAGTGGGCTAATAAATAACTAAATGAATTTTTAGTAAATTGATAAAGTCCAAGTATAGGGAATTATAGCCCAAATATGTGTTAATTTAATGCCCAAATTAATTCTCAAGTTAAGCCCAAGGTAAAACTCAATTTAAATCCAATTTAAGAAGTCAAAATTGGTCAAATGGGTGGGAGAAAGAAGTAAAAATCAGCATTTAAACAAATGGGAGGGGGCTGCAGTTGGGATAAAGATGATGAAGGAAGAGGGAGGCCATGTGTCTAATAACGCACCCACTTTGCAACATCATAATTTGACCCTCAGACCCTCAGTTATCAGATTGATTCTGTTCTCGCATCATTTTCTTCCTTGTTACATCTACTAAAAATCCCCCAAGTTGGAAATGTTTTCTAGTTTTAATATTCTCTGGCCAAAACAGTTTCACAAAAGTCCTTACTCGAAACAGTTTTCCAGTTTTGGCAATTTTGACTAGTCTCCTTCCAAATGGCATATCTCCCACCTCCAGAATCGGAATAAGATCATTCTTACTTCCACGGACTCGCTACTTAACGTACTACATAACCCTTAAAATAGAAAAATTTTCCAACAAGCCAATCAGAATAGAAATCTGTCTGAAAGTCAGGGGTCACACTGACTACTTTTAATTTTGGCAGTTTTGACTAGTTTCCTTCCGAAGGGCATAACTCTCACCTCCGGACTCAAAATTAGACCAATCTTATGTCTACGGAACTCATTACTTAACTTACTACATAAACCCTATAACAAAAAAAATTTCTAGCAAACCATTAGAACAGAAAACTGCTCAAGGTTCAGGGTTTACACTAATTCCATTTTCAACTAGTTTTACATAAAAATTCGCCATGGTTTCGTTACAAAATTTTTTACTTCCGTTCCAATTGTGTGATGTTCATGAATCATAAGAGTATAAAATGAAAATCAAAAACTTTATTTTTACATTTTAAAAGCTACATAAAAAGGTCATCAAAACAACCCGGTTACAGTCAACTATTAGCCCGTTCTTGTATTCCTTTAAGCATAGGTTCAAATTCTCATTTTTGATTCCACTTTTCATAAAATTTAACAATTAGTTGAGGATGTTTAAACCACACACATCTTTATTACTCAAATATCCTTTTATGATCTTCCAATAGACAACAACCACCAACAACCAAGCATAATAAAAGGCTTTAAATGATGAAGTAAAAGTTAGGGTTTTCATGGCTTACCCTTGTAGTTCTCTTCTAGGTGATTAAAGATGATGACCTTGATCCTCTTTCCCTTTCTTCTTCTGCCCATGACTCTCTCTTTCCTTTACATATCAAGTTTTCTCTCTCTTCCTGTAACGCCCCTCAATCCAGGTCCCTTAAACCTTGGGTCTGGTGCGTCACGGTACTAGACATCCATGAGTTATAACTAACTATAATTAACTTAACGAACCAATATTTATACATTTCAATACAACTCGAGGTTAAATATATTATGATTTATTTGATTACATTAATAGTTCGTACCAACCTGTAACTCATATACCTAAATGTTAAGCACATTATTGTGGTACCTATCTGCTTTAAATATTATTCTAATTTTTCATTTCAGACTATACCCTTTTGGTAACACTGTTTACCCCCCCCCCAAAAAAAAAAGAAGAAGAAGGTTTTATTAGGATATTTGTTAATCCTGTGATATTCAACAATCATTCTCTAATCCTTGGTCTTTACTAAAACTCAGATGCCCCATACATAGCTGAAAACATTTGTTTAAGCAAGGGTGAGCATAATGGCTCAACAAGTTTAACAGTTAACACATAACATATAGTTCATAGTTTTCCTATGCATTGTGCATTAAATCCATGTATCATAATTATATACATAATGGATATTTAGAACATGCATCATATAATTCGTATGTAATACATACTTCACACATGAAACATAATTCACTCTATCATGATTCTCATTTCACAGTACAAAGTTTAAGAAAAACAATTTAACTAAATATAGAAACTAACAACAACAGTTTATAATGTCTTATAGCATATCATCACATTAGCACATAACAACATTTTACATATACGAGCAAGTTCTAAAAAACTTGTTCCTATATGTAAAATGTTTTTATGTGCAGACTCAAGAAGATAAGTTCTAAGAAATGGAACTGTTTAATATGGTAAAGTTCGAGGAATAGCGAATGAAGTGAAGAAGTGAGTTGATATTAATAATTTCTTCTAGTCAAATGTTACGGTGTTAACTAATTTTAAGTTGCGAGTACAGTCACATGCTTTTTAATCATTGACTTGAGTAATTGAGTTGAACAACTCCTTTGTATGGGTAGAGGTTTAAGATGAGTTGGAAAATCGATCGAACTCACTGAATACCAGTTATTCTAGTGTAGATGCAATAACATACACACATAAATTTATTTGTGACAGTGCAGATGAGACATGAAATTAATTCATTAGTTCTTAGATGGGGAGCCACTCAGCTCATTACATTGATAACTGTTGAACACTTGTGTTGTGTTGTTCTTATATATATACATGTCGAGAAGGTGATTCTTTTCACATATGTATTTGTTAGGATGAGTTGAGTCCTAGAAGCGTTATAAGAGAATATTGTTTTAATAAATATGAGGAGACATATGGTCTTAGGTGTTTATGATCTAATATACATGACGTTGGGGTGTAGGTTTACAGTTAGAAATATTGTTCAACCTTCATGAGTAGGAGAAGAGCCAGAGTTCCAAATGAACCTTTTTTAGAAGAATTAGAGAGTGTTTTATCTTAAAATGGCAATGGAAGAGTTAGATTATATGAATCTAATTTAAATTCCTATTTATTTAAACTGCTTCATAATTATTGTTCGGTTATAGAAGTTTTCAAAGAATATTAAATTGATTTTGATTTTTTTGTTTATTCAACTGATATAACTTGCTGGGCAATTAAATTATCACTCTTGTAAAACTCTAAAACTTTTGCAGCTAAAGCGGATGCACTTGATTAGTCAGAGAATATTAAGCGAAAGGAATTCATTAAAGAATAATGTTTAGAAGATTACATATTGTATTGTAATAGTTGTTATAATTGTAATATTTTTATAATGCAATAATCATTAATATTATAATTTGATGATGTAAAGGTCTTAGAACATAGGATTAACAGTGATATGTTGTAATAATATATTAATTACATTCATGTCTTTAAGATTAAGTTGGATGTTTAACACCGTGGAGGACCGACCCAGACTGGAAGGCAGACCTTGGGTTTGGGGCGTTTACAATTCTGAGTTTCAGTGGTTAAGTTATCTGCTCGTTTACCTAACCTGATTAAATTAAAGAACACTTAGAAAAAATTAGACCAAAAATCTTCCGAGGCGTTGAAACGACGTAAAACCATAGACGTAGCACCTCTTAGATATTTTGAACACGTTACAACTTCTAGGGACTCGATTCCGAGCTCCGGTGGATGAGTTATTTGCTTGTTTTCCTAACTTGAATAAATTAAAGAACACTTAGAAAAATTTAGACCAAAACTTTCCCCAGGCGTCGAAACCTCAGGTGTAACACCTCTTAGATATTTGGAATACGTTACAACTTATGGGACTTAATTTCTAGCTCCGGTGGCCGAATTATCCGCTTGTGTTGTCTAACTTGTATAAGTTAAAGAACACTTAAAAAAGTAGACCAAAACTTGCCCCGGACGTCGAAACGACGCGAGACCATAGATATATTACCTTTTAGATATTTGTAACATGTTACAACTTATGGGACTCAATTCCGAGCTCCAGTGGCCGAGTTATCTGCTCGTTTGCCTAACTTAAATAAATTACAGAACCCTTAGAAAAATTTAGACCAAAACTTGTCCCGGGCGTCGAAACGATGCGAAATCATAGGCGTAACACCTCTTAGATATTTCTAACACGTTACAACTTACGGGGCTGGATTTGGAGTTCCGCTAGCCGAGTTATTTGCTTGTTTGTCTAATTAACTTACATAAAGAACACTTAGAAAATTATTTAAATATGCTCTCTTTTTTGAATTCATAATTAATATTTTAATTTTGTAGGGTCTTGTTGATGAGCCTCATGTCAGGGGTGGTGCCAACTACGAAGACGATGATCGTAGAGGAGCTAGCAAGGACCCTAGAGGAGATGGTGATCGAGGATCGTCGAGCCAATGTTGATGATGATAGGTACAGAGGGTTAGACCAGCAATGACACGATGGACGATGTTCGTTTGTCTCCAGATGACGATGATGATGCTGATCGAGGGATATAGTTAGTTTATATTTATATTTTTACTTTCATGCATGTAACTACCTAATTTTTGGGTTGTACATACTAGGGTGTTGTATCTAGTTAACTTGATAGTTTATGTATCTAACTAGTTGTTGTGTTGTACAGTGATTACATTTTGTATCTACTTATATCTTATAGTTTATGTGATTACGTTGTGTACGTATTTGATGATTGATTATATATATTTGATGGTTATTGGTATGCGTTAGTGAATAATTATTTGTTGCATTTGGTTTATAACAGGTACAATTATATATATGTAAATTAATAGGGGTTTTTACAAATTTTCAATTTTTTTAAAAAATGTTATTGGCAACGGAGGCATTATCGACGTCATTAGCTACGGACTGTCCGTCGCTAATAACTCATTGGTGACAGACAGTCCATCGCCAATAACCTCATTACCAACAACCATTGACGAGAGTACGAGCCATCATCACGGAGCGACAACACCTGAGCCCGTCGTCAATGACCTGTTTTTTGTAGTGTAAAGCTTCTGATATTTTTTTAACCATTTTTTAGTGTAATTGGGTCACATCTTATTCTTAAAAGTAATTTACCTTTTATTTATTTATTTATCTATCCTCTATTTTACAAAGTAGGAAAATACTTGGTGGTTATTTCTTAAAATACTCTAATTTTTATGTATCTGCTTCGCCAACATATCACCCCGATATACGAAACAACTAATCAAGTTGTAAGCTTTTTTATAAAAAAAAATTACAGTCTTTGTTTTTACAACCTCTTCTGTATTTTCTTTTTCTCCCTTGGCAGACTTGAGGAAATTGTAGGAGTTCAATGTAAGTTCCCTTTAAAAAAAGGGAGAGATTGAAGGTTAGTTCTCCTCACTTCAAAACTTTTTAATCTACTATTATCAAATATAAAAGTAAAAAAGAGAAATACCTAGGGTATCTAGCTAGTATACCGCATAGGTTTAATATGTCAATATTTTCATATAATTTGATGATGTCTATCAACTTTATATTAATGAAAATTTAATAAATTTAAGTCGTTCAAAATTATACTTATTTTATAATATTATAATAATAGTATTAGAGAACCTCAAATTAAATAAAAATTTAGAATATATCATATTTTTGTATGATTTTTCTATCCATCCGTACAGTTAAAATTTATCACAAGATCAAGATAAAATATTTATAAAAAACTAAAGTATGTCATCTAAAGAATATAAACTTGCCAGAACTAAGAACACTATCGGAGGACCTAGCTCAATGTCAAAGGGAAGATTCCGGCATCACACAGGCACAACACAATATTTGTAAAAACAAAAATGATACATTCGAAAAATCATATTTTTTCCCATGATAATGCTTAATTTGATTATATAAAATATAATCTCAAATAATTTCAAATTTAAATTTAATATCACAAAAAATACACTAAATGTTGGAAATAATAAACTCAACACACACTAGCGAAAATGAAGATGATGTTATCACAAAAAAAATCTTATATTTCTTGCTTGCATCAAATGAGTTGAGTACATATAGGTATTTATAGAATCTCCATACATGTATAAACCAAATAAATGAATGAATACTTAATGAAATAACAACTCCCTATACACCTTTTCAACTAGCTACATGAACTTTCACATACATGAACCAACAAATACATAAATATTAATTAAAACTTAAAACATGTTAAATACAAATATTTAATTATTTTTGGGACAAGTTTACTTTTCAACACCTTGTCACACCAAGTGAACTCCGCAATTTGCAAAATAATTCACCTTTGAGTGGCTTCGTAAAAATATCGGCAATTTGGTCTTGAGTCTTGACAAATACAAGTTTAATTTCTTTTTTTGCAACACATTCTCTTATAAAATGATACCTCGTATCAATGTGTTTGCTTTGGTCATAAAACACCGGATTCTTAGCCAATGCAATTGCCAACGTGTTGTCGATATAAATATTCGTTGGCTTCTCTTGTTACAAAGTAAGATCTCTTAAATGATTTCGAAGCTAAATGGCTTGACAAACACAAGATATAGCTATAACATATTCCGCTTCACAAGTAGAGAGTATCACAATAGGTTCTTTCTTTGAGAACCATGTAAATGTCGAATTCCCCATATTGAAAAATAATTCGGTTGTGATCTTTTTATCATCAACATCTCCTCCCCAATCACTACCACAATATCCCTCGAGCTTGAAATTATTTGAAATTGAATAAAATAAGCCAAAATCAAGAGTACCTTTGATGTAACGAAGAATTCGTTTATAGCAACCTTCAAATGAGTCATGGTGGGGGTTTCCATGTAATGACTAACAATGATAACTCCATATACAATATACGGCCTTGTGAATGTTAAGTATCGCAAACTTCCAACAAGACTCTTGAAAAACGTTGGATCCACTGTATCTCCTCTTTTATGCTTTGACAATTTAATTCCACATTCAATGGGCGTACTTACTGCCAATGATGCAAGCAATTTAATAGTTTTCAAGCGAGCTACGGGGGCAAATACTTCATCATAGTCAATACCGGGTCTTTGATTGTACTATTTGGCCTACTAATCTTGCTTTGTATTTTTCCATTTCACCCTTTGCATTCTTCTTTGTCTTGTACACCCATTTCACCCCAATTGGCGTTTGGTCTTTTGGAAGTGTAGTAAGTTCTCATGTTTCACTCTTCACAATGACTTTGATTTCTTCATTCATGACACTTCTCCATTTCTTGCAGGGACGAAACTATAGTTAAGACTGGAGGGGGCCATGACCCCCCCCCCCCAAGGTTTTGTAAGATCCATTTGTTCATAAAGTCGCTTCTGATTGCAAACTAATTTTATTATTAAAATCATTATAATTATAGGTTTGTATAATTGGAGCATAATATTGTATGTGTGTTATTCCAAGTGAATGATAAATTTATATCCATGTAACAAACTAAAACCCTTATTTAATTTTTTTTATTCTTTGTTTATTTTATGAAACTTGATATTTTAATTTTTAAAAGTTTAATGAGTGATCATAATATTGTATATATTAATTCCAATTGCATATTCAATTTGTTTTTCGGTAACCAACTAAAACCTTCACTTATTTGATTACAAATTTATGAAAATTTTATTATTAAAAAGTTCAATGAGTGGTCCAATAATATTGATCAACTCATTCTTGTAGTGTAGTTTATTGAATTTTTTATTTTTTGCTTTAGAAGCATGGGAAAATCACATACTATTGATTCATTTTTTAAGAGAAAACAATCAAATTATGTTGATACATCTCTGCTTACCCTTGAGCCTAATGTTCAAACATCTCTGCCTACCCCTGAACAATGTTCTCTAAAATCACCAAGAATTGAAGGTAAAGAATGGGATATTAATTATTTGGAGCGTGATCTTGAAAAACGTATCAAAATATGAAAATATTGCAGTCTGATGAAATTCGACGAGCTTACATCAATTACGGTCCATATCAATTCAGTCTTCCTGAGTACCCTTTTTCTGAATATATATGATGTTGTTATAAATACTTCTTGCCCCCCCCCCCACAAGATTAAATCTTGGCTTCGTCCCTGATTTCTATCTTTTGATGCTTCTTCAAACCCCATAGGTTCACAATTCGCAAAAAGACAAAATAAATTTAAATAATCAATATTTACTTCCTCCGCGGATCGAGAATTTCTTGCACACTTCTCATTTTTTGAGGGCGCTCACTTGAACTTGATTGAGATGTATGTGGACTAGATTGTCCATTGGATGGTGGTGGAGATGGAGGTGGAGAAATAGGATTCCCCGTGACCGCTTCTGTGATGCCCCCAAATTCGGGTATCTTCCAACCTAACATATGGTGCTACACGGTGCTACAGTTCACACAAACATTCAATTGAAATGCCTCAAAAGAACGAATATGTCTTATATATATATTCCAAAAAAATATTACCATTCCCCAAGTTCTTTATAACTGTTACATTTTTTCTTATCATAATATCAAATAATAATAACATTAACCTATACTATTACAAAGGAACTCTATAGGTTCGCCTTAGCCTTCCCCTTATCTTTTTCAGATCCTTCGTTTCGTTCGGTCTTAGCTGCATTCATATGGTTCAAGCAAGAGTGAGCATAACTAGCTCATCAAGTACAACAATTCTATTTAAACAATATGCTTGAATCATACAAACCATATATCTTTAATAACTGAACAATAGTTATGAAGTACTATCGATAATTCAAAATAGCACATTTTACAAAATATCTTTAAAACGTTTTACAATGACAACATTCTGTAAAACATAAATTTCGGTCCAAGACCTTGAGCATTTAATACTTTCTTTAAAAAGGACAACCCGACACTACGTTCGTAAGTCTGGTATTACTTACGAGCACGTCTAGGTGATCAGTCTATAATAGTCTATGTTGTACAACACTACATTCTTTAAACGTGTGTACGTTTAAGTTGTGGCAACCTCACATGCCTATCTTTTGACGACAAAACATTTATTTAGCATACTCAGTCTTCATTTGAAAATCATACCAACATAGTTTGGGAAAACATTGACCACTGTTCGATAGATTATAAGACATCCAAAGAAACATCTTAAGTCTAGCCGAAAGAATTGTCTTCGACTTCATCATACATCAATTAATGCGTAAGAGACATAAATCACAAAACTTGTCTAGATTGAACATAGACAAGGGTTAGAACACTTTCCTTTAGCGTCTGTTACGGTTACTATACTTTCCCTTTAAGTCTTTAGAGTCTCTACAATACATAACCACATAACATATCACATTAGGTCATAATTACCCTTCTTCTCAATCTAATCATTTATTAGATTTGTTATTATTGGTTCCGGCTTAACACATTACCTTGTTATTACGTTCACGTTTGAGTGATTATCTTCAACCTTTAGTTATCATACTTAAGGTTTATAACATTTTAAACAATGTTACATTAAGTTAATTAATGTTGTACTTCATCATTAACTAACTGTCTTTCCTTTTATCTTCATAAGCTTTCTTTACTAGATTTGATCTAGTGTTGGCGCTGCAGCGCCATCTTTCCTTCTTGAACTCGCGTTGCGGCGTGGGTTTCTAGTGTCCCATGTTCAGTCTTAGCGTTGTGGCACCACTCACAATACTGAGGCTCGCGTTGCGGCGCCACTTCCCAGTATGGGACAATCCGGCCTCGCGCTGCAGCGCTGGCCACAACTCTCTGGGTCGCGGCACGGCGCAGACCCTGAGCCTCAGACAGTTACCACAATTCATTTCTTCTGTGAACTTTTCGGGGCCATAACTTATTCATTTTAAGTACGAATTGGCTCGTTCAAAATCTATTAACTCACAAATCACATGTTCTACATGTTCATGCAAGAATTTTCCATTTTCAAATTCTGACTTAGAATGAAGAAACGAGCGTTCTCTTTTAAGGCATTTCAATTGAATGTTTATGTGGACTGTAGCACCTTGTAGCACCATATGTCGGGTTGGAAGATACCCGGATTTGTGGGCGTCACAACTTCTCGTTCTTGCACTTTCTAGTCAATGTTAGGAAAGAAATTATAATTTTCCTCCAGAATGTTCCAATCCCACTAGTTTTCTTCATCAAATTTCACATCTTTACTTATCACAATTTTTCGTTGCTTGGATTGTACAATTTATAGCCTTTGGATCTTACATCATATCCGATGAAAATATGTTTTCACTTTTATCGTCTAGCTTCGACCTCCTCTCATCTAGGTACATACATATAAGCAATACTCCCAAAAACACGCAATTAATGAGAAACATTTGGCTTTCTCCTATTATATGCTTCTTGTGGTGTCATTTTTTCAACACTTCTAGTCAAGCAACGATTTGAAAAAATAGATGCGCAATCAATAGCTTTGGCCCAAAATTCTCTTGGCATTTGCTTGCTCTTCAACATACTTTGAGTCATGTTAAGGATACTTCTATTGTTTTTCCTCTCTGCCACCCCCATTTTGTTATAGCGATCTTGAAACCGTTAAAGAATGACATTTCATTTTTCTTCACAAAATAATTTAAATTCATTTGATGTGAACTCCCCCTGTATCGGATCTAACGGCCTTGATATTATACCTGATATGCTTCACCATAAAGAGCCTTAATTTTTTTAAAGGCTCTAAACACCTCTGATATTTCTTTGAGAAAATATACCGATGTCTTCCTACTAAAATCATCGATAAAGAGGAGAAAATAATTATTCTTACCGAATGATGACGGATGAATAGGACCACACTCATCCGAGTGCACAAGTTCCAGCATGGTTACTCTTGATTTTTGAAAAACTTTCTCGAGATTTCTTGTCAAAAAGACACTCTTCACAAAGTTGTTCGAGGTGGTGAATAAAAGGCAACCCTTTCACCCTTCTCATCTTGGACAAAACTTCCAAACTACCAAAATATAAGTGTCCAAGTCTCTAGTGCCAAAGCCTAGACGAATCTTTAAAACAAGCTTTTAAACATTTTGCCACATCATTTTGAATATTCAATAAGAACATTCGATTTCTTGTCATAGACACCTTCACTAGTAAATTTCTAAATTGATCTCTTATTGAAAGATTAGAATCTTTCATCAAAATATCATAACTTTTCTCTAAGAGTTTTCCCAAACTCAAAAGATTGTTCTTCATATTTGGCACATAATAAATATTTAAAATAAATTGGTGCCTCCCATCCATTATTCGAATAAAAATTTTACCTTTTCCTTTAACCGGAATTTTTGACTAATCTCCAAAAGTGACATTGCCGCATACAGATTCATCAAGCTCAACGAACATATTTTTTCTTCCACACATATGATTGCTTCCACCCGTGTTAAGATACCATGTATTTTTATCTTCACTCATTTCTCATTTGCACATAAAAAGTAAAATCGGCTCCACTTCATCAACATTTTTCTCCACATAATTTGACTTTCCTTCAACATTTTTTGAATCATACTTACACTCCGAATCATAGTGCCCATAATCATGACAATTGTAATATTGAACTCAAGATTTACCTCCTTTGATACGGTCGTGAATAATTTCATCTTCCATGTCCCCTTGTGTGGTGAGACTCTTGACCTCTTTCTTCTTTGTGAGGAGAGTAGTGACTTCCTCTTCCACCTCTTCCACAACCTCGTGCTAGGCCACGACCTCGACCTCGTTGATTATTTCCATGTTTTTCTTCTCTCTCCTTGAAAGAAAGCTTCGCTTGGAGCACTTGCTCAATAAGCCCCTTCTTTTGCTTTTAAAGCATCTCTTCATGGATTTGCAACAAACCCATAAGTTCATTAACAGTCATAGTTTCCAAGTTTTTCGACTTCTCAATAGCTACAATAATATACTCATACTTGGGACTTAAAGAACGAAGGATTTTTTCATGTACTCGAACATTACTAATTTCCTCATCATTACTTTTCATTTGATTGGCAATTGTCAAAATTCTAGAAAAAAAATCTGAAATTGATCCGAACTTCTTCATACGCAAACCTTCAAAGTCACTTCTCAAGGTTTGAAGATGAACTTTCTTTACTTTGGCGACTCTCTTGAACGAATTTTGGAGAATTTCCCAAATTTGCTTGGCGGTGGTGGCAGGAGCAACTTTTTGAAACATTGCATCATCCAAACACTGATGAATGATAGTGATTGCTTTTTTATCTTTTTTTCTTGTGGCACTCAAAGCTTCCTTTTGTGCTTGTGATATAACGAATTTTCATCTTTGGGCTCTTCATAGCCTTTGGTCACAATGTCTCATAAATCTTGTGAACCAAAAATCGCCTTCATGTGAATACACCAACTCTCATAGTTATCCTTCTTCAATTGAGGAACTTGGAATTGAACCGATCCATTTGCTATTTTTTAGGTTGTTACTAGCAACCTAGGTTTGATACCAATTTGTTGGAAATAATAAACTCACCCACTGGAGAAAATGGAGAAGATGTTATGAGTTGAGTACATATGTATTTATAGGAATCTCCATACATATATAAACCCAAATACATGAATGAACACTTGATGAAATAACAACTCCCTAGACACCTTTTCAATTAGCTACATGAACCTGCACATACATGAACTAACAAGTTATACATGAATATTAATTAAAACTTAAAACATGCTAAATAAAAATTCTTAATTATTTTTTAGACAAGTTTACTTTTCAACACTAAAAACCAACTACTTCCGCCTAAGCCGCAAAAACCACCGTAAAACTGAGGATGGACTCGGCTAAAACCACCGTCAAAACTGAAGGATGGACTTGGGAATCTGTCTAACTTGATCCTAAACATCCCTAAACATTTTAATATTAATATTTGAGGTTCAACCTTAATTTCATTTAAAATTTTAAGTTTCTTCCAATATCTCATAGTACACTATTTGATTGACCTAGAAGTCCAACTCTTTAGAATTAATAACATTCCTTAATTTGATACGATTATTCTCCTGATACTCCTTGAAACAATCATCGCAATTACCAGAGGAAATACTTCTAAACTTGCAGCAAACATGCAGCCTATTGGACAACAGTACCAGCTACAATTAGCCTTGCAATAATCATCAACAGACGCTCTTCAACCAGTGCAGCAATCATTTTATGAGTGGAATTCATATCTAATTCATGACACTGACAAGTAATTAGTTCAACCTAGTTTAATTTAACTTGGCTCCTTCTTCATGTCTGGGCACTATTCATTCATATCTGAAGCAATCATCCCTAATTAACGCAACCACCAATTATACTGATACTAATCTCTAATTGTTGAGAAAACATTCATTATCATATAGCCAAGACCAGACATTTAAAAAAGAATTGTCTGATAATTGAAGCGAAATAAATGAAGAAAACTGTTGCCAAGATAATAACCAAAATTGCTTACAACTTATAATCAACAGACTGGGATCCTTCAATTTTGTCCCTACGTAGAACAGAATAAATTCTCAAGACTGTTTTCAAGAAACTCTTGGCATGGCCATAATATAGCTTTTCATGACTGGCTAGCTACCTATATTAACTTGCTTTAGTCAAATTCGTCTTCATTTGATACTTAAGTCTTCCTTTTTCCTCTATCCTAGTTGCTTATCTATCTAGTTCCAAGACAGCAACCTTAGCACCTATTTGCAAGGTAACCACATGTCTTACCCCAACACTTTTCCAGAAATTACTGCAGATGGCACCATAAGGGAGTGCTTTTAAAAAAAAATATCCAGACTTCTTTTCCGTTATCAAATACGTGTGGTGACTGATAGATAGATGCATTCATAAAATATAAGAATCTAAGCCATACATAATCCCCCGGATTTCTCAACTATTCGGCTCTTAGACAATTTCATAATCATTCAAAAAGATAATCTATGTGTCTCTAGACCATCCCAAATTATAGGTAATTTTTATCATTAAAAGCTTATAGAACTAAGTTCATAAAGTTATAGGTCTTTAATCTAAACTAAAAAACAAAAAGTGATGATACCACCCTATTTAATTGTCTAGTTTTCCCACATCCAACCCTATTTAAACATTTTTTATTACAACTAGTTACCTGCACACACATTACGTGTGTGTGATTTTTGTAAGAGAGTGGGAGAGAGAAAGTGGAATGAAAAAATAACTATCACTTTAAGAGAATTAATAGGAATGGAAAGGATAGAAAGGGAAATACAAAAAACCTTTTCAAAATTGTTAACACCAAAAAAGGGTTATTTTTTCCTCCAGCTCTATAATATTAGATATTACCAGAGTTGTAAAAGTCCATTCATTCCACTGAATCAGACAAGTTATAATTTTTAAGGCAAGAAAGCAGGCATAGTAACAAAATCTGTTTTCTTTCAAGTAATAACAAAGACGGCGGAGTGCAAATGAAAGAACAAAAGTGTGAGATCTTCAGTTTCCATGATGCAGGACAGGAATATGAATGAAGTAAAATAATAAGAAAAGTAGACTGATGCCTATACACGCAGAGAATTGACTAGCCCTCAGAGTGTTTTAAGGTCACCCCGCAGATATTAATCGAGTCCGCAAACAAAAGATGTAATATTACTAACTCGAATTTTGATAATCATTAGTCTGAATAATCTTGGAGATTACTGTCAATGTTCTTAAAAACCACTAGGCAAACCTAGGTGACGGAGGGGGGCTGGCGCCTAGGCTCAGACGATCTTATTTATTTATTGTATGATATATATACTATGAGTAAATCTTTGGGTACATCTAACTTACTAACAGTTTACCGAGCAAGAAAGATTGTCGTTTTGGGTATTTTTTTTTAAATTCTATGCCTCTTTCTCCTTAGAATATCAGTAAACTCCCCCCTTTTCTGCTACGGTGAAATCTGATCCTTCTCCTACAACTTCCTCTCTGGCTCACTCCTTCGCTCTTTGTCCAAACTCACTTGCCTCTGTCAGCTCAGCCTCTCCGGTTACTCTTCTCCGATCAAATACCGGATTCACGCGACTCCTTCTCTTTCCTCCCATGTTTCACTCCAAACAATAATTAATCTATGAAACTCTAATAAGGTAAACCCTTTTTTGAGTAATTTCTACTTTCAATTGATGGTATTGTTTCATTTGGATTAATTGATTTGTGTTTAATTGGGTTCTTCATAATCTTTGCTTTATTACTCAAAAGAAGAGGGTTTTTCAATTATCTTAGTCATCTCTACTTTGTGTATCATTACAATTTAATTTGGGTTTCTTGTCAAATTTTTGATGGTACACTTTTATTATTGTTTTTCTCAATGTGTTCTGTTTTCCAGGTTTTTTTATGATTGCTGTTAATAATTTGTATTGTTATGTAACATAGATTTCTGATTGGCCTTTAAATACATAAAATGCAATGCATTGCTTCAGTTCATACTGGCTGACTATTCAGTTTTTAGTTATGTAGTAAAGATTTACAAGCTTGCAAAAAGTTTGCAATAAAAAGAAAAATAAAAAGAAATAATTATTTGTCGAATTGTTTTTTTTTTCAGTAATCAATGTTCATGTTGTGTGAAACGAACAAATTTTTTTTCTTTTTCGTTTAGATTGTTTGCTGTTGTGGACACTTTTTGCTGCTTGTTTTTAGGCCACATTGGAAATCTACCAATGGAATCAAAAATAGATATTAGATCTATAAATATGGATATTGACGTAGATGACCCATCTAACAACGAATGGGATGATGAAGTAGAAGATAATGGAAAACAGAATAATAAAATAGTGGAAGAGCCCAACCTCATGAATACTATAGGAAATATGGTGCACAACAAGGATTTGGAGTGACTAAAAGAAGTAGTAGAAAATTGGACGGAGTGATTAAATATTTCACAGTTGTATGTCACAAATATGGAGAACCAAAGAAGAACTCAAAGATTACTCTAAAACTGCATCTAGTTATTAAAGCAAGTTGTAAGGCTAAGATTTGTGCCAAGTTATTGAATGATGAAAAATGGGGTATAACCACTTTGGAGCTTGCACATAATCATGGTTTAAGTCCAAGTAAATCTCGTTTTCACCGGTGTAATCGGCATGTGACCTCTTATATAAAGAGAATACTTGAGCTAAACAATGATGTTGGGATACCAATGAATAAAAGTTATAATTTAATTAGAATCGAGTATGGAGAAAATGAAATGCCTTGTTTAAAGAAAGACTGTGAAAATTATATGGGAAAATTAAAAAAGCTAATGCTTGCTGAGGGTGATGTTAGTGCACTTCAAAATTATTTTGCTAAAGTTCAAGCAGTGGATTCTAACTTTTTCTATGTGGTAGACCCGGATGAGGAAAATCAGATCAAAAATTTTTTGGGACGGATTCGAGGTCTCGAGCTACGTATGAAGAGTTTGGTGATCGATGTCATCACATTTGACACCACCTATTTGACTAATAAATATGATATGCCATTTGCTCCTTTTGTTGGACTTAACCATAATGGACAATCCATACTACTTGGTTGTGAATTGATATCGAATGAAGATACCAACACTTTTTTTGGTTGTTTGATGCGTGGCTTTCTTTCATGTCTAGAAAAGCTCCACATGCCATTATCACCGATCAAGACAAAGCAATGAAAAATGCGGTTGAGATAGTTTTTCCCAATGCTCGGATGGTGTTTGTGGCATATAATGAAGAAGGTTCCTGAAAAATTAAAAGGGTATGAGCATTATGAATCAATTAAATTTGTGTTACATAACGTTGTGTATGCTTCTTTGAGTGTGGATGATTTTAAATATCAATGGAAGGCAATGATAGACAATTATGATCTTGAGAACAATGATGAGTGGTTGGAAGGATTGTATAATGAAAGGCATCAGTTGGCTCTTTGTTTTGTGAAAGATATTTTTTGGGCGGGAATGTCTACGACACAAAGAAGTGAAAGTATGAATGCTTTTTTTGATGGATTTGTTAATGCAAAAACTTCCTTGAAAGAATGTGTGGACCAATATGATAATGCGTTAAGTAGTAAAGTGGAAAAAGAAATAACAGCGGACTCTCATTCTTTGACTTCAAATGTACCTTGTGTTACACATCACGCCATTGAAAAACAATTCCAAGAGGTTTATTCCAATTCCAAGTTTATAGAGTTTCAAACAGAAGTGGCGGATGGAGGAATGTATTGCGATACAAGGTTTGTCGAATCTCATGATAAAATATTTCATTACAAAGTGAAACAACTTTATTGCTTTAAGGAAAAAAAAGATCAGCCAAAAATTGTAAACTTCAAGGTTTGCTTTATTGAAGGGGAAAATGAATTTGAATTTGATGTGAAGTGTAACTGTAAATTGTTTGAAATTCGAGGAATCTTATGTAAGCATATAGTTAAGGTACTTCATTTTGAAAGGTTTATATTTACGGTTCTAACGAAATATATTTTGAGGAGGTGGAGAAAGGACATAAAGCGACGTCATACTAAAACTAAAGTCACTTATAATGTTTGGAAAGACACGGAATCGGGTCAGAGATATGACAAGGTGTGCAATACTTTTTTCGACATTGCGGACATTGCATATGACACTCAAAAAAGATGTGACCAACTTGTAGATCGGCTACTTGAACTAAAGGTGGAATGGAATACGGAGGATGGAGTTTGTGAAAAAAGTCGACCTACTCAAAAGTTAAACGCGAGTGAATCTAAAAATAACGACTCAAATGAAAGTCAGAAATTACTTTCACCAAAAAAAAAGAACCGATGTAAGGGGCGTCCTCCTAGTAAAAGGAAGGTAGGTAAGATCGAAAAAGTTTCAAAGAAATTCAAATTGAAGAGACAAAAAAAGGTAGAAATAATTGTGAATCAAGAAACACAAAGAATATGAAGAAGATATGATTTTTCTTTTTTGTTATATATATATATATATATATATATATATATATATATATATATATATATATATATATATATATATATAATCTGTATATTGTAACTTGTTTTGCAATTAATATTGTCTTATATAATGAACTTGTATGCTTCTTTTATTTAAGGCATTTGAGTTGGATACGACTATTAATCAACCACATATTTTTCATGAGACACAAGAGAGTCATCATGGAAATATTAATTTGACTGTGAGTAATGATTTTTTTCAATTGTTATGATTATTATTTTTACTTTATTGGTGAGCATTTTTAAGGGTGTATATATGTTGTCACAAGAGAGTAATGATTTATGTTACCTTTCATAGATCATAAATTTCAGATGTATGAACTCAATTAACATCGATGGTTCTTTCTATAACTTGTAGGAATCCATATGGGGAGATGAACTTCTAAATCTTGGCGCGATGTGGAATTTTGGGTCAATAGGCAAAAGCGCTTCCAATGCTGGCTACAAATTTTTTTGACTTGATTTAGTTATAGCTTTTATATATTAAAGCTATTTAGGTAGCTCAGTGGATGATTCAGGCATATGATAATACTGTTCATATGTATCAAAAGTATTATAATTTTGATAATTTGTTTTCATCTATAATTTTCCAAATTTCAATGTTAGTTTTGCTCTCAATTGATGAACACAATAATTGGAATTCATTTCATAAACACTATAGTCACAATTTACATGTTTACAAGGGGCATAACAATTTACATGTTTACAAGGGGCATACCCCAGGTAATTAAAAAATGATGAAACAATAACTTAATAGCTCAAGCAATTACAAATAAGATAATATTTCAGTTTTTTTGTGCAGCTTCACTACACCATGTGACACTGTAAGGTGTAATCTCCCCTGCTGCCTCTACTGGCTAGCTTCTTTAATGTCATTATCATCAGGAGTGCAAATACATTGTATAGTGAAACTTTAAGATCTAGTTAAATAGGTTTAAACCTAATGTTATTTATTCAACAGACAATTGTATAAAATGGGGCCCACCGAAAAAAATCTCACAATATGTATTTCCAACCCACAATGCACTTAGGCAAATTTATTAGGAGAACAAATATGGAAATTAAGTCAAAATATAATCAGATACACAATCCAAGTTTGGTTCTGCAAGGGGAAACTGCAAGGAATTATGATAATTCTAGATAAGGCCAGCTACTCTGAAACGGAGAGAATCATTTAGGGGGGAGGGGGAGGGGGAGGGGGGGGGGGGGGGGGAACTCAGTTACTGATGTACCTACCCAACATGGAAATAAATTATCTCAAAAATATCAGCGAGCATAATGTTCAATTTAATGTAATTATTTAAAGTAGTTGGGAAACCAACATCAAACATTCTAGTGTCAATATGGCAACCACAGTTCAAACCACAAATTATCATCACACAATCACAGTTCAGACTTCAAGCTGGCTTCTTGCCATCAGTCGTCGAATGATAGGGTTACAAAATGTGGATTCACTTCTCTGTCGATCCGCATTGTCAAGGTTAAACAACTCTACCATAAGTATTATAATTGACTCATCTGCAATGTAAGCATCAATTTGTACAATACCTTTAATTGTTTTAGCATCTACTTATTAGTGGATGATAGCTATGATAAAGTTTTTGTGTTATAAGAAAACAAAATTTTACCCTGAACAATGTCTCATTAATGAACATATCTACTTGGTATGATGTTAAAAAAATTAGTGTAAAAACTGTACTTTTTTTATATGCTTTTAAGTTGGCAAACATGATGATAATTGTAAGATTCTTATGTAGTCAAGAGCTTCAAGGTTATCTTAATTAATTGGCTTCTAAAACTACGAAACATTCTACTGTAGCTTGTCCTTTTCTATTGATTCTCTAGGTTGATATTGTGCTCAATAGTTGGTTACATTTGGTTCTCATCCTCTTTGCAAACAATATTTCTGTTTTCTACTAGTCTGTGTGATGTTGATAATGTCAATATGGCAACCACAGTTCATCTTTCATAACGACATAATCAGAGAAATTAAACCTCAAAACCTCCAAGTAAGAGAAACAAATATGGCAACCACAGTTCAATTCTTTATTCCACAAATGTTTTCTTGAAATCATGTCAATTTCTTGTTCATTGCAAATGCTTAACATAAATGGCTACAAAATCATACATTTCTTATATAGAAAAAAGGGAGACAAAAAAATTAGATTCTGTAAAGTGTAAATCGTTGCATCAAATACCATGTACAACCAATAAATGCACCTACTTTTAGAAACAAAAAATTCCAACTTCAAGAATTGCATAAAACCTTGTGGAGGCCATCCATAAAGTTTTATACTTGGGACAGTTTTAGATCTAAAAAGCACTTTAAAACAGGAAGAAACTCTTAATCAGGAAACCCATTTCTCAATTTAGAAGACTAAACAATAAGAACATTAGAATTTGGTGCAAACCCATGCATATCAATCTTTAAAGATTCAAATAATCAAGCAACCCCAGTTTATGATAAGCCCAAGAAAATCAAAACTCAAGAGAACCCAAATCTCCAAAAAAATCCAAGATTTGGTTTTGCACTATATTTATGCTGCTAGTGTAAACTCTTGAATTCTCCAGAAAAATGAGTCAGACGGTATGAACTGAAGCAATGTATTGCATTTTATATATTTAAAGTCCAGTCAGAAATTTATGTTACAAATTATGAAGAACCCAATTAAACCTAAATTATATAAGAAACAAAAAGAAAAAACTCAAATTGCCAAGAAATCTTGGAAGAAACTCAATTAAACCCAAATGAAACAATACAATCAATTGAAAGTAGAAATTACTCAAAAAAGGGGTTTACCTTATTAGAGCTTCATAGATTAATTATTGTGTGGAGGGAAGCATGATTCATCTGGGTTCTAGGAGGAAAGAGAGGGACCCGCATGAATCCGTTATTTGACTGGAGAAGAGTAACCGAAGAGGCTGGGTTGTCGGAAGCGAGTGGGTTTGGACAGAGAGTGAAGGAGTGATCCAGAGAGGGAGTTGTGGAGAAGGAGATTTCACGGTAGAAGAAGGGGGGAATTCACTGATTTGTAAGGACAAATGCACATAGAATTTTAAAAAATAATAATACCTAAAACGACTTGCTTTCCCGCGTTCGGTAAACTGTTAGTAGGTTGGATGTATCCGAAGATTTACTCATATACTATACAATACCTATATTAGATGTCAAGATTATAAGAGATTATTAAAAAAATATTCTTATAAGACACAACCTTTCATTTCAAACATTGTAAAGTTTTAAAGTGTTCGTTAAATCGATACAGTAAAGGACTATATCCAGCCTATTTCGGGGGCTCAGGAGCAAGCCAAACTGATGTGGTAGAGGGCCTCCTAAGTCAAGAAACCAGGCAGGGGTCTAGAAGGATTTTAGAACTCTAAGTACACTGCATAATGAAGAAAACCATAAAAGCTTAATCCGAAATAAAAAGACCAACCTATCTAATGATTTAAATGAAATAATAAAGTACCAAAACCATCACAATTCCTAAGTATTAAATAAAACATTTCATTTCAGGTATATACACCTTTATTTTACATACCCTCCTCACCACCTTTAGCGGCAGATCCGGCGATGGTTTAGTCCGTCGCTATAGAACAGATAAACGGTTTATATGTTATGACGACGGTTCAGTGCGTCGCTAAAAGCTAAGATGACGGTTCTCTGACAAATGCGACGGACCGAACCATCGCCCGGTCCGTCGCTAAAGGTGGTGAGAAGAGTATGTTAAATAAAGGGATATGCACTTAATCCTCTCTGTTAAATAAAAATCGTAACTACACGAATCACTAAACAATT
The DNA here is from genome assembly GCA_020205505.1 of Panax japonicus. Lineage (NCBI taxonomy): Eukaryota > Viridiplantae > Streptophyta > Magnoliopsida > Apiales > Araliaceae > Panax > Panax japonicus. Next base: position 5,877,309 of record CM035114.1, on the reverse strand, counting down.
AAAAACAAGGGCTAAATATAGTTTACTACACAAAGTACCATCATATCCATGATTAGGCCCCCAAAGAATTTGGGCTTACACTTTTGACGTCGGGCGGGATAACGATTATCCTGCGGGCTGGTAAACAAATGGAATCATAAATAAAGGAACAATAGATTCACCAGAAAATACAGAGAAATCTCTCTAATGTGTATAATATATTTTTCAAAATTCAACTCCCTGTATAAACCCACAAGCCAGGTTTATATAACTTTAGCAAAACTTTATCCCCAAGTCACTCTAGGGTTAAATGCTTTCTAAGTCACTAAATTGTATGTCAACTTACAAATGGGTCACTAAATTTTTTTTCTTACAGTCAACTCACTATACTCGACTTTTCTAACACAGTTAAAAAACTGTTAAGTCAGGTTGACTTTAACGGAAAAGGACTGCTAAACTGCTGAGTTGACCCAAAAAAAGGTAATGTGGCGTCATTGTGTGACGTGGCAGTGATTATATGGATTTGGAGAAAAAATTTTATGAAGAAAATGAAAAAAAAAATTAAAGTATAATATAAATTTAAAAAGTGTGCCAAAAAATAAGAAAACAAAATATATTTAATTATTTTTGTAATTAATATCAAATAAAATTTTATTTATATTTAATCCATTTATAAAATGAAAAATCCAAAAATATGCTAATTAAAATTAAGGGAAATGTGAAATATATTTAGGGGAAAATGAAAGAAAATAAATTAATAAAACCAGAAAAGTTAGCAAAAAATACATGTTCGAAATTAAAAAATAAAAAGAGTTATTTAGTTATTTTTGAAATTAATAGAAAATGTTTTTTTACATAATTAATAACAAATATAATTGAAGAAATTATAAAAATTATAAAATTAAAAATATTTTAAAATTAAAAATCTTTTCAAATTCAGACATTAAAATTATAATTGAGTCAATTTGGTGATAATTTTTTTTCTTTTCTAACTAGGATAAATAAATTTGTGCTTTTACATGCAAATAATTTTTATTTTATTTTTATTAATTAATTTTTATTATAATTTTAATTTTATCAAATAATTTTTATTTAAAAATTATACAAATTTAAATTTTATAATTTAATTTAATCAAATTTAAGAAAATTCGTACTCTTTTTAATAAAAATAACAAAAACAGTTTATTAATAAAAACTGTTTTTATTAATAAAAATAGTTTATTGATAAAAACATTTTATTAATAAACTGTGCTCTTTTTAATAAAAATAACAAAAACAGTTTATTAATAAAAACTATTTTTCATAATAAAAACAGTTTATTAATAAACAATTTTATTAATTTATTTTCATTCATTTCCCCCTAAATATATTTCACATTCCCTTTAATTTTAATTAGCATCTTTTTGGATTTTTTTATTTTATAAATGGCTTAATTATAAATAAAATTTTATTTGATATTAATCACAAAAATAATTAAATATATTTTTTATGTATTTTCTTGTTTTTTGGCTCACTTTTTAAATTTATATTATACTTTAAAATATTTTTTTCATTTTCTTCATAAATTTTTTTCCCAAATCCACAGAATTACTGTCACGCAAAGACACCACATAAGGTTTTTTTGGGCCAACTCAGCAGCTTAGCTGTCATTTTCCGTAAAAGTCAACCTTACTTAACGGTTTTTTTAATTTTGTGTTAGAAAAGTCGAGTACATTGAGTTGACTGTAAGAAAAAAAATCAGTGATCCAATTGTAAGTTGACATAAAGTACAGTGACTTAGAAAGCATTTAACCCAGTCACTCTAGGATATTCTTAGAGATATGAAAATAAAAAATATAAATAAAATTCTTCTAGGGATATGAAAAAAAGATTCTAACAAACTTTCTAGGGATGCGAAAAAAATTCTAACAAACTTTCTAATTTTACGGGATCGAACAAAAATAACAAACTTACAAATAATAAAATATTTTTAATTAAAAAATAAAATAAAAAAATAATTAAACTATTAATTTGTCGAGCTCCGAAGTAAAGACAACATTCTTCTCCAGAAGTTGAAGGTGAAGACTCAACCCATCTGGATGCAATGGAAGTCTCACAATGACCACATACTGGATGCTGGCTAAGGACCAGAAGCAAGTCCACTATCTACTGGCCTTGAAAGTTTGGATTAGGAAGTCCCGAAATGTTTTTTATTTGGTTCGGTTGCATTTTCAATTTTCTGCACTTCCTCGTCCATATATTTTTTAAAGAAAATTAAAGGATGTAAGAGATTATTTACATTACTTTCCAAAAATGTAAGAATACATAAATTTCACTAATTTAATTATGTATGTCAACACGACTTTATAGTTTAGTTTATAGCAATGAAAATAAACAAATTTGAGGTGCACAAAAATAAATTTAAACTTGGTTAAGGCATGTCTTAAATAAACTTTTCCATATATATATATATACAGGATTGATCAGGTCCGGACTCCCGGACCTGATCAAATCCGGACCCTTAATTTTTTTTTTTTTTTTTTTTTTGTAGAACAACTAAAAAAAAAAAAAAATTTATGGAACTGAAATTTTTCCATAATACAGTGTTTTGGGCGTGTTTTTAATACCTACCCCAACCAATGTATGTATAGTCTGCCCAGACTGTACAGACATGTTTCGTTATAGGCATCCAAATCACACCCAAAACATTGTATAATGTAAAAATTCCAATTCCATAAATTTTTTTTTTTTTTAGTTGTTTCAAAAAAAAAATGAAAAAAAAAAAAAAAAGTCCGGATTTTAACAAAATCCGGGAGTCCGGACTGGATCCGGACTCTACTAAAATACGGACCTCTACTCTATATATATATATATATATATATATATATATATATATATATATATATATATATATATATATATATATAGAGTCCGGATCCAGTCCGGGATCCCGGACTCTACTAAAATACGGACCTTTTTTTTTTTTTTTTTTGCTTTTTTTTTTTTGAAAGAACTAAAAAAAAAAAAAAATTATGGAATTGAAAATTTTCCATTATACAATGTTTTGGGTGTGATTTGGATGCCTATAACGAAATATGTCTGTACAGTCTGGGCAGACTGTACATACATTGGTTGGTGTAGGTATTAAAAACACGCCCAAAACACTGTATTATTGAAAAATTTCAGTTCCATAAATTTTTTTTTTTTTTTTAGTTGTTCTACCAAAAAAAAAAAAAGAAAAAAGAAAAAAAATCAGGTCCGGATTTTCTCCCGTCCGGGAGTCCGGACCTGATCCTCTTTCTATATATATATATATATATATATATCAAAACAAGATCTAAGAGAAAATAGACCAAAGATGATAGCCCAATAATAGAGACATTTTTTTTGGGTATAGGTTTAAGTTCTACCCCTCAACATAAGTTTGAAAATTTTGAAATTAACCAAAGCGCTATATACATATTTTTTACCTAAATTCTCCCATAATTCCACTTCTGAACCCTAATTTAAATTTCGGTTGTTCGATCGCCTTGTGTATGATGGGAGATAGATAAGAGTAATTGAATATTAGTCAATTGCCAACTTTGGATCATTCTTTTATAGACATACTACCTTTGTTTACCCCTTCCAAAAATTCTATTTTTCATCTTAGATCAAGGAGGGCTCTCCTTATTTTGAAAAGACCATATCTTAGATAGGGTTATAAATGAAGATATTCAAATTCGAGATATTCGTATCCAAACAAAAAAAAAATTCATTCATATTTATATCCAATATTCAATGAATTTTCTAAGGTATTATTTAAACTCGAAATTCAAAAAACTATTCAAATTTGAAAATTATCCGTTTCCAAATAACTATCCGAATTCATTAGCACAATTAATTAAAATTAATAAATACATAATTTTAAAATTTTAAAAATTAGTATTATGATATTAATAAAAACATAACACAATCATCAACCATATGATTAAATTATAAAATTCAAAAGAAAAAAAAGTAATCACTATTTAATAAAATATATTTATAGAAGATAATAAAAAATATTATAATTTTATAATAAGACCCTTTTTTGCTCGGGATTATGATACTGCATATCTGGTTTGATAAATATATTGGCGGACATATGTTAAACGAATGCGGATATACATGCAGTATCTGTATTCATATTCGTTTATTCGTGAATATCTCTAATTATCGAATATGAATAATATATTTTTAAATCGAATACGAATAATATCAGCTTTAAACTAACTAGTTGATAACTCGTGCAATGCACGAGCTAGTTTAAATAATAGATTGAATAATTTATCCAATATGCAATTAGTATCTGACAAAATTTTAAAACAAAGAGACGTCCCTTGATTGGCCCATAATTTGATCTATAGCATAGAAAATTGTCTTTCTCCTCTAGCTCCATTTTTAATTCAGATTGTTAATTGAAAATAAATTACATCCTAAATTTCGATATGCATACATAAACCTCAAAAATCCTACATAAATAAAAGCTAAAAGACATTCAAATAATGAAACTAATTTTTGATCAAATAAACATTGCATCTAAAAACAAATACCAACCCAATAGAGCATAACACAATGTGTGAATTTTTTTCTGAAATAATAATGTAAATATGCAATTAGTACAACAGATATAGGAGTAATTGGTATAGTAGAAGTGAGCTACTACTTCTTAAAAGAATTTCATCAATTTGATCATAAGACGTTTTAACTTTTCGTGTAATTGCGAACTGGCCATAATTTACAATAAATACATTTCAAGTAATAAAAAAACATTACGTTTTTAGTAACAAAAAACAACCCATACAACAGTAGGAAGATCATTGCGTCTTCATCAACCCTACTGCATTATCCGTTGCATTACTCATTGCATTCATCATTGCACTACAAGAAAAAACTTTATTTCCGACGGAATTATTGTCGACTAAATATATTCAGTCGATATTAATATAAGACCGACCGAATATTTAGTCGACATTAATTCAGTTGGAATTAATATATCCTCGATTGACATCAGTCGGATTTAAGATCTTCTCCTTGGCGCGAGGGTTTTTCGCCAGCGCGAATATATAGTCGACAGAATATGTGTCATCCTCGACTGAATAATTCGTCGAGGTTATCCTAACGTCGACAGACACAACCCCAATGTAATTCCGTCAGAAATAAACCTAAAAAAAACCCTTCGCCTTCCCTACGCCCTCTCATTTTCATTTCCCTCTCTAGCTAGACCACTGATCTCTCTCTCTCTCTCTCTCTCTCTCATACGCCCGTCCGAACCCCCTCTCCATCGGTCCCCCCACCCTGCACCCGGTACCCCCACTCCCCCCGGCCGGTCGTCCCCCTGCACGACACCACCTTGCCCCGGTACCCCCACCCCTCTCCCCCTGTCGACGTCGTCCCCCCACCCCTTGTACGTCCCGATAGTTCGGTACCCCACCCCACCCCACCCACCCTACCCTCTGGTACCCCCACTCCCAAACCCCCTTCCCCCGGTACCCCCACCCCTCTCTCCCAGACCCCCGACCCACCCAGCACTCACTGCCGCTGATCACGACCCACTGCCGCCGGTCACCGGAGACTGTCGCCGCACTTAGACTCTTCTTTCATAATTTTCCAGGTATTTAGTATATATATTATATATATGTTAGTAATACGAAATTTAAGTATGAAATTTGTGTATGAATTTGGTATTATAATGTGCAATTGGTCTAAATTTATTTTATTTTTGGATTGATAATGTATAATGTATATATGAATTCTGTTTTTGGTATTATAATGTATATATGAATTCTGTTTTTGATCATTTGGGTCTGAAATTGGTCATTTGCAGCTTCTGTACATGTATAGCAGTGTAATTGCAGTGTATATTTCTTTTATGTAATTGCAGTGTAATTAGTCATTTGGTCTGTTATTGTTTGGTTTTATTTTCTTTTATGTAATTGCAGTGTATATTTCTTCAATTTCAATATTGTATGTTGTATGTTAATAACAGTAAACTAAAATTCACTAATTAAGTAGTATTTACTTAATTAATTTTTGACAAATAATTTATATTTCAAATATCAGTTATTTTAATCAACTTAATTAAAAAAAATCACTATCTAATATACTAATATATAATTCAGAATAAAATAAAATAAAGTTTAATAAATGAAATAAATATAATTTAATATATAAATAGATTAAATTAAAAATAAAAATTATTAACAAATAAATAAAACAATAAATTTCATTTAATTTAGTTTATTAAATAAAATAAATTTTAAAAATGAGATAATTTAATATAATAAAAAATAAATTAAATTAAAATAATTAATAAATTAAAATAACATAAAATAAAAATAAAATTAAATTAAAATTTAATTTAATTTAATAATTAATAAATGTTATAAGGTAGTTTAATTTAATTAACTTTAATTAAAAATTATATTATATAATACAAAATAAAATAAATTAAAACAAAACAAAATAATTAATAAAATAAATTAAAATAAAATAAAATAAATTATAATAAATTAAAATAATACATTAAATCAACTCAAAATAATAAACTAAGTAGCATTTGCTTAGTTGGGATGCAATTCAAAGAGACTGAATATATAAGAATGTTGTCGCAGAAATAAAATAATATACTTTGCAACTTAATTAGAAACCCGTTTGACAAGTAGGAGTGAATATCGAACAGTAGTCTATATAGATTCCAAATAACAATTCTATGAAACTAAGTACCGTTTACTTAGTTTATCATTGGCAAAATAAACTAAGTAGCATTTGCTTAGTTTGCCACAATTTTCAATAAACTCGTAATACTCTACCAATCTACCTACATATATATGTACTCTTCCTTGTATGTAGGATTCGACGTAGCAGTTGCAGCTAATAGTACTCCAATCGGTTCCTCGACAGCAATTTAAAAAAAGAGTCGTAGTTTCTGTTTATGTCTTACACTCGAATAATAAAGTTAATTGAATTATTGAAGACATTCCTCACTGTTCCATCATAACAGATGCCAACATACGGAAAGGGTTCCATTAAGTCGTTGAACAAAGTTATAGGTTAAGCAACCCTCTAAATGAGCGAACGATCACTTCTCTACTAGGAATGAAGCATTGCCTGATATGGGTCCAGTCCATGACATAGACAGCTTCTCACCACTCCAAATTCCTCAGATAGGTATTTAGAGTGGTAAGAAGCTTTCTATGTCATGGATTGAACCCATATCAGGCAATGATTCATTCATAGTAGAGAAGTGATCGTTCGTTCATCTAGAGGGTTGCTCAACTTGGAACTTTATTCAATAGCTTAATGGAAATCCTTCGGGATGTTTTCATCTGTTATGGTGGAGCAGTGAGGAATGTCCGCAGTAATTCAATTAACTTTATTAATAGAGTATAGGATACAAACACGAAATACAACCCTTTTTTTATCCGATTACTGCCGCGGAACCGATTGGAGTACTATTAGCTGCAACTGCAACTAATATGAAACTTAGATTTGCAACTAATAAACTAAGTACGTAGCATTTGCTTAGTTTTCCACAATTTTCAATAAACTCAATGATATTCTCCCTTTGCTCTTCAATACACTCATAAATATATATATATATATATATATATATATATATATATATATATATATATCTATATAATATACTTTGAAACTTAGAAACCCGTTTGACATTCACTCAGTAGGAGTGAATGCCGAATGGTCCCCAGTTTGGGACTGTTACTGGATGTTATGTCTCTCACTTAGGTCGGTGCTAATTCACAAGGTGCGTACATGTTTATAATTTTTTGAGGATTTTTCAGCTGGTGTCTCTACATATGTTCTTCGAATGCATACTTAGACTAAGTTGTCTTTGTCTATTTCGTGTACTTGAAGACCATGGGGAGGTGATGCTAAAATTTTCTTAAAATATTATAAACACGCACCTTGTGAATGGCACTAGTGAGGAGACGCATCCAGGAACGAGATAGAAGTCTAACCCTGTAGAGTGGAGATATATACTAGGTAAACTAAATACATGCATATATATTCTAATTGGGTATTTTCTTCAATTAAAGATGCCAGCCGACCGGAGTTGGATGTACCGTAGGATACCAATTGATGGGAGGGGATTAGTAGATACGTACCGTGAAGCGGTGTCCAATTTTATGAACAAAGTAATATAACATGTTGATAATCTGAACGGAAAGATGAGATGCCCGTGTTCCAAGTGTAAGAACATGATATGGAAGACTGTCGATGAAGTTAAATTTGACTTATATTCACGTGGGTTTGTGGATGGGTATTCGGTATGGATTCATCACAGGGAATCAGCTGAGTTTAGAGAACGGACATATAGTACTGTAGACCACTCGGATCACGGGGATTCACAAACAGATAACTATGACGTCGTGCAGAGGTTGGTTGATGCATATGGCCCTACCAATATTGACTGGGCTGAAAACGAGCATGCGTCAAGTAGTTCTCAGCAAAAGCCAAATAATTCAGCAGCTACTTTCTACAAGTTGCTATCTGAATCGGGTGTTCCATTGTATCCTGGAAATGACAAGCACGCCAGGCTTTCTACAGTTACGAAGCTTTTACATTTAAAGAATGAGCATGACTGCAGTGAGAGAGGATTCAATGATTTGCTTGATATTCTCAACGAGTTCTTACCCAGGGATAATACGTTGTCTGCGAATTACTATGAGGTGAAGAAGATGGTTAAGGGGTTGAATCTCGAGTATGAGAAGATCGATGCTTGTGAGCAGGATTGCATGTTATATTATGGGGAGAACAAAGATAAGGTGCAGTGTGATATCTGTAACTCGCCAAGGTACAAGATCACAAAACGTGGAGGGAAGGAGAAACATGTTCCAAAGAAGATTTTACGATATTTTCCTCTTGCGCTGAGGTTGCAGCGGCTATTCATGTCTGCGCACACTATTCAGCATATGAATTGGCATAGAACAAGGGATGTCATGCCTGGTCAGCTGACTAACCCAGCAGATGGAGATGAATGGAAGAATTTTGATGCCAATTTTCTACAATTTGCCAAAGAAGTTAGGAATGTCAGGCTTGGGATGGCTACAGATGGATTCTGTCCATTTAATAATTTTAGTCAGCCTTATTTTGTTTGGCCAGTGATTATGGTAGCTTACAATCTTCCACCGTCAATGTGCATGAGGGATCCGTATCTTTTCTTGACTTTACTTATACTGGGGGATAAGAGTCCTACAAAAGACATTAACGTGTACCTCAGGCCGTTAGTCGATGAACTTAAGATGTTGTGGGAAACAGGTGTTCATACTTTTGATAAATCTGTCGGGTAGAATTTTGTGATGAAGGCAGCCTTGTTGTGGACTATCTCTGACTTTTCGGCACTTGGGATGATTAGTGGTTGGTCGACTCATGGCAAGCTATCATGTCAAGTCTGCATGGGGGATGTGCAAGGCACTCAACTGCGCCATGGCTGGAAAACTAGTTTCTTTGGAACTTCTCGTAGATTCTTGCCTGCTGAGCACAGTTATAGAAATATGTCTACATAATTCAATATAAAGACAAAGAAGAAAGGGGTTGTTGGTCGCTTGTCGGGCAGCGACATATTGGGTTGGCTAAATGATCTAACATTTCCACCCCCTAAGAAGGAGCATGGTACGTTGAGAGCTATAGGATATAGGAAAAGTCATAACTGGACTCAATCGCCAATTTGGTTTGAGTTGCCATACTGGGTCACACTAGTACTTCATCATTATATAGATGTTATGCATACAGAAAAAGAATGTATTTGAGAACTTGTTTTACACCGTACTAGATACAAGTGGTAAAATAAAAGACAATGATAAAGTACGTAAAGACTTGGAGGAAATGGATATCGGGCGGGAATTGTGGCTCCGACCTAACAACACAAAACCAAAAGCTCCATTTTGTCTTACTAAGCAACAGGTTGAAAACATTTGCAAGTGGCTTAGCGCATTGAAGCTCCCAGATGGATATGCTTCTAACATATCTCGTTATACTAAGGTTGAGCAGTTGAAAATTACTGGCTTCAAAAGTCACAACTGTCATGTATTCATGCAGAAGTTGATGCCAATTGCATTTCGTGAGATGTTACCCAGGAATATTAATGATACTTTTACCGCACTTTCAAATTTCTTTCAGGATATTTGCTCAACTTTTATCATGTATAGTGATGTGGAGCAGATGGAGAAAAACATAGTGTTGACAATGTGCAAGCTCGAAATGATTTTACCGCGAGGGTTCTTTGACAGCATGGAGCATTTTCCTATTCATCTGCCATATGAACTTAAGCTTGGAGGACCGGTGCAATATTGATGGATGTATCCATTTGAGATGTAATATCACATACATTGTGCAATATTCGTCATCTTTATATTTAACTTATCAGGTAATATATATCACATACTTTCATGTGACGGGTATATGCGTCGATTAAAGCAGAAAGTTAAAAACAAAGCCGGCGTAGAGGGTTCTATTCCTGAACGTTATACGGAGGAAGAGCTTGTCAACTTCTGCTCGTTTTACTTTGACGATGTAGTCATAATGAAGCATAACCGTCTAAGTCGGAACGAGGTCGGGGATCCGCCTGGTCGTACTGATGATGAGTTAGTTGTATTCACTTATACAGCTAAACCATTTGGACATGAGACGAAGACTTACCTAACCGATAAAGATTTAAAGATTGTCTCTACATACGTGCTTCTAAATATGCCTGAAGTATCATCATACATCAAGTATGAATTATTACAAGTTGAAATTAATTTATCTATCTTTAATCAAAAATTAATTAATGGCCATATTATTGTATGCAGTTCATTCGAATTGGAAGCGCGTGCTTCTAACCCGGGGTTGACAGAATCACAGATGGAAGCATTCTCTAATGCAAATTTTCACCAGTGGTTTAAGAGAAGGGTCGAAGAAGAGAACGCGTATGATCATTTTAGAGATGTCATTTTAGGCCCGTACAAACTTGTTAGTTCATTTCCAGGTAATATCGTGAATGGGTATAGATTCAAGGTTGATGACTTGAATGAATTGACATCAGTCAACTCCAGCATTGTCGTGTTGGGATGTTGTTATAGAGATTCTGAATCCAATTACTATGAAAGATTAAAGGAAGTGGTTGTGCTCAATTATCCAGGGGCTAAAAAGGTCGTTACATTTAAGTGTCACTGGTTTGATACTGCAAAGGGTGTTAAAGTTGATCGTAATAGAATCGTAACAGTAGATATAAATCTGTTTTACAGTTTGATGATGTATTTATATTAGCCAGCCAAGCATTTCAAGTGTACTACGCCCCTAGTGTCGTTCACAGTAGAACCCCCTGGTATACAGTTGTGACAACGAAGACTCGACCATTTGATGGTACTAATTTGTCTAGAATGGATGACCCGTTGCATGAACAAGTTAGCAATCCCAGCCACGTTGTGGTATATGATGACGATGTGTTAGGTGATGATGTCGTTGACGTACTCGATGTTGACGAAGTGGAGGAAGATGTGGTTGTTAGTCTGTATGTGATGGTAGAATATGATATTGAGGAAGAAATTGATACAGAAGAGGAAGAGACAGAATTAGAAGATGAAAATGATTTTGACTCTGACGGGTTTGACGACGTACTACTTCTTCACTAATTGGTGTTTTGTAAATACTATACAACTAAAATCAATCATTATATATATATTTCCCACACATAGGATGGCCATTTGATCGTTCATCGTATCTATGTCTGTTATTTCAGTAGTACAACTATATATGCCTCGACATAGCGGTGGAGGTGGTCGTGGTGGCGGCTGCTCCGGATCGGGTGACGGCTCCCAGGGAGGGTCGTCTTCAGATGATAGTGAGTTGATTTCTTTTTTGGCTCAGTAACATTATTTTCATAATTATATTATACATTTATTTACTATTTTTAGACAATATCATAACTATATATATTAACATACAGATGCTAGACGTCGGCGTTCGCGAGGGCCTAACCTCGTTCGATTAGGTCGTCCACCGACAGTGCCTGACACAGTTCCAGTTGATGTCGGCTCGTCTGTGTAGGTTTCAACTATAATATATCACTTATGTTCAACTAGAATGATATTATCATGTGATTAATAAATTAAAATATTCTTAATAAATTTTGTATTCTAGTATTATGGATCATATCGCACGCCATCTGCCTGGCGCATCTCTCTACTGGCTGCATGCAATTTAGTCAGTATGTGCGCTACGATGCCGGCTTCATGGTGACAGTGTTGCGGGATTTTCACGTAAGTCGACTTACATATATTAAATCAAGGTCCATGCATGTTATTTACATATTGTTCAAATAATAAATTATACGTATATTATGTCTGTTTGATAGAGATACTACAGATACGAGGACGGCATCACTGAGGTGGATGGTGACGTCGTTATCATTGACCACATCTCGAAGAATTATGCCGGCTGGTTGTACGAGATGTGATAGAGGGCGGTCCGGGCGATAGAAGAAACGCCCGGGACTACTTTGCGAGATCATCAGTCGCCGACAGTATCAAATTCAGCATGAGCTGCGATGTGTGCGTACTGGGATGATGTTGCGTTCAAGACCAAGTCGGAGCAGATGAAGAAGAATCGCAGCAAGCTGCGAGTTGTACATACTTCTAGCTCGCAATCGTTTCAGGAGGTTAAGTTGGTATCACTACTAGAAAATTGACCTATAGCGACGAGATATAACGACGGTCGGGCCGGAACCGTAGCTATAGGATAATAAACCGATGCTCATGAGATGGCCGTCGATATAGAGAGAGAAAATGGCTCTATTCCGACGGTCACTCCTTAACCGGCGCAATAGAGGAGAAAAATAGACTATACCGAGCCCTTTAGCAATAGATAATGAACTTCTCCCTCCTAAATGAAATTATCTGCCAAAATCTTCCTCCATTATTTTCACGCTCCAAAAAACTCTCCTTGTCTACTCTGGTAAATCTCGTACACAGCCATATCTAACTCCCTAAATGTCTCATATCCACCCTTAATATGTTATACAAGAGCCTAAATCTCTCATACCGAGTCAAGCCCTAATCGGACATAGGAACTGCATCTGATATGAGGCGGAATCAGTCAAAATCAGTCGGTGAAGGATTTTAGGAGCAGAATCAGCCTAAATCTCTCATACCGAGTTAAGCCCTAATTTTGATGACGGAGGGTTTAAATCTGCATCTGATGTGAGGCAGAATTAGTCTGTGGGAGATCTCTCATTTCTGTTATTGTAAGAATTCTCAAGCCCTAATTTTGCTAATTCGTTGCTTTCGCATTCATCTTACCCTTCGTTCTATTCACTTTCCTTGGGATAGATAGCAGACATTTGATAGATTGACATTAATTTGTAGATCTTTAAATTTCAAAGAAAATTTTGTGTCGTTGATTCTTCCACTTTATTTATAATTTGGGTTTGATATTTTCAAAATATTGTTAAATCTTACTATTTTTAAATGTGTCATCCTGTTAGTTCTCATCAGTTTTATTTTTATTGTCCATTTTGTGGTGTTTGTGCCCTTTGCTTTTGTGCGATATATTCTGTTATATCAAATATAGCATAATAATAATTTGTTAGCCCTTCCTGATAAAGACAATTAACTATCAAAAAAAGAAGAAGACAGTTTCTTCAAGACTCAATTGCTTGTGTTTTGTGTGCCCCCTTTATCAAGGTACCAATTGCTATAAAAGCTTAAGAATTATGGTGTTAGAACCGAGTTATCAATTTTGTTTGTGCCATATGGCTCTCGCATGGAAAGACAAACCATGGTGCATCATAAAACACAAACCAAACAGGTTGCAAGTGTATTAACAATTTCACAAGGAAACTAAATGCAAGTCGGTTCTCTAATACCTTAGAGGATCTAAGAGAATGGGTCCAACAATGTAACTCGAGCTTTAGCACACATTAACTGCTATAAAAAAAAATTTCACAGGCAATTGATAAAATCTTTGCTGCAAAGATGTTCACCTAGATCGTCATTAAACTGAAATTTTCAAGGAGTACTGATCTACTGGTGGGTTATTTCATGACTGAGATATAGTTCCCAATTTTTTCAAGTAAACTTGTGAAAATTTTAATTTGACTGAGATTTCAATTTGTACATGCAACCTAGAAGTTGCTGAATTAGAATTTGAAGCTTTCGCTTGATATGGTGTTTCTTGTTTACCTTCCAGTAACTTAATCTGCTGATCTGCCAATCTGCCTTTTGATTGGACGGTTTATGTTGGAAATAAAGATAACCAGTTACGGAAAGTGAAACATAAATGATCTTCTCATTTTCTCTGCTCGCATCTCACTAAAGGTTTTCTATTTTAAATATTTTGCAAAGACACAAGTTATGTTTTAGTTTTGGTATTTTGGTCAATAGACGAGAATAAGTTTCAAATTATGTTTGACTGGACCATCATATCAAAGATTTTCCTGATATTTAATGCTTGTCTTGCTTGCTATTGCTGATTAATCTCAATTTTCAAAATAGATATGGGCGAGACATTGTGGAACCTACTATCAAGCCTTGAGAGGCAGCTCTGGTATGTCTTCTAATTTCTTATTCCATGATAGTACCAAGGTCATTTACATCTATACATAGGAAATACTCGACCACATCACTCTGTCATTCCGTTTTAGGGTTGTAGTGTTTCCCTTTTTGGGGGCTGCTGCTCATCGAGTCTGGAGAATGCCAATTAATTATAATCAAACAAACAAACAGTACACCCAAAACCCAAAGCAGCTAAAACTAGAAGCCCGTCTCAAGTTGAAAAAATTCGCGCTCAATCTGGTTCGTTTTTGAAAGCGTTCATCAGGGTAAGGGTAGTGTGACAATTTGATTCGAATCAAACCCTAGGAAAATCCTTACTCAATTGTTTACGCCCAGTTTCAAATTGGATTATGTTTCTTTTTGTAGAAGTAAAAATCACCTAATTTTGTTTTTGTTTTTCCGAGGGCAGATATTGTTGTTTGTGTTTTTGGGTACTACATAATTCTGTAGTTGATGAATGTTTTCTTTGAAAGAATGTATTTTGGTGGTTTTTCCTGAATACCCTTATGTCTTGTCTGATTATTATGCTATACTTTTTCAAAGCTTAGAATTTTTTTTTTGTTGCTGGAAATATTTACCAGGTAATGATGATTTCAAATCGTGATAGCTCATCTTGGAATGGAAGCCTTTCACCAAAAGAATTTTCTGTTGCTGCTTTTTCTTTTGCCGAGAAATGGGGAAAGTTTAACTCTCTTCTCCCTCACTGGTCATGGGTTAGTCCAAACCGATCTTGGATTGCATCCCATGATTGTATTACTGTTTAGGATTAGTTCATGCTTACTTTTTCTCTTTCTTGTTTTTGTTTCTTCATATTAATTTGCCTCCTCCAGCTTCCTTCAGGTAGAGGGATATCTGAGTCTACAAAATATCTTAATTCCCAAATTTACTGAGGTTTGGCTTTGATATTCTTAAGAATTTAACAGCTGGGTTTATGTTTTGGACACTCACTGTAGCTGGATACTCTCTGTATACAGGAAGATTGTGATGAAGGCAGTCACACGAGCAAAGAGGATCCATGTTGCGCTAATGACGATGAGCCTATTGATAATGCTACTTTGGTATGGATCTTTTGGGTCTTATATGACATTTGTCTCCCAGAAGCCTTGGTTTTTTATTTTTATTTTTGGTTGTCCAGAAGCCTTGATTCACTCTCGATTACATTGCCAATTATGTATAATTAGCTTCTAAATCATTTATAAATGTCTAGATTCTACCCTCTTATTAGTTATTATTCAAAATAGAATAATTAAGAGACTTAATATTTCTATGTTTATTTGATAAATTTGAACAAACTTATTAGTATGTAATGTTGTAATAATTGTATTGTGAAAGATTGTATTGTGAATGATTGTAATGTTGTAAAATATCTCTTCTTATATTGTAATGTTGTAATGTGAATTTTTTTAAATGATGTATATAATATTTTTTATATTTTATTTTATATTGTATTTGTGTTTGTTGAATAAATGTGCATTATTAATTTTTTTTAAATATAAAAAGGCTATAGCGACGGTCATCGACCGTAGCTATAATGTTTTATAAAACACATGCCTATAGCGACGGTCATGACCGTAGCAATAACTCTCAGCGACCGTTGGTAAAGAGCAAATACACGATTTTGCCATGACCTATAGCTAGGGTCGACGACCGTCGCTATAGACTGATTTTCTAGTAGTGTATGTATTTCTCTTTAGTTTAGTTTAATCTTATATTGCAACTATAGTAAATTAAGGTGATCTTATTTAATGTATATGATCTAGGCCATGCGGAGTAGCTTGGGCTGACCTTTTACTATGATCGAGTTCTGGAATAGAGTCCATAGACCGAAGGGCTCTACTTCGGGGTCGACGATATCTCCAGCAGCACTAGCTATATGGGTAATACATTTACTATAATAGATATTATTTAGGATAATATTACGTAATTTATATGATGATACAAAGATAACTCACTTGTATATCAAATTACAGGAGCGATTTGAGAAGCTCCGCAACCAGTGTATAGCAGAGTTGCAGGCTGCTAGGGGCAATGCTGAGACGTTAGATTCCACCGTCCCTCCGCCCACGATTAGTTTATCTCAGGACGAGGAGACGGCTCTTTGGGTCGCGTCTTAGGATACTCCCACTAGTACTACCGGCCGGTATCGAGTGCTGGGGTTACCGAGGATACCAGCCTATACACTGCCAGGAGGTATAATATTTGTGTTTATTTCGTATTTATGAAAAAAGTAAACTTGTAATATTATTCATGTTATATTTATTTTTGTAGGCTCTAGCCAGCGTCTGCGTCCGAGAGCCCCCGTGGGACCATCACATACGGGCGCTGGCTTAGATGATGCTTTGTTCCAGTGTGTTATGGCTGCGGTGTCGGAGAGATTTAAGACCGATCCGTTGTTCCATCGTCAGGACCCGCCCAGCCGTTCTCGCCTCCATCAGCTTGCGCAGGACGTTGCAGCTGGTGCCAACGCCGAGAGTACGGGTATCCCTCCGGAGCAGTAGGCCACGATACGCGATGAGATTGTTCGGATGGTGGTTACCTTAGTCGAGGACGCGTTTGGGCCGATGTTGAGTCAGCGCTCGACTGCTCAGGTATATTTCGTTTTAAATACAAATATATATTCTGCATGTTATTTAATTTTCATTCATTTATCTTTAACTGAATCATATATATGGACTAATGAGTTACATTATATTGTATCAACAGGGTGACGAGCGGACTGACGAGCGGGATGACGATTTTCATACTCCAGAGCAGCGTCGACGCCCGCCCGATGATCCTTCTCACACCGGGGGCTCTACTAGTTTGACTTAGTTTACATTCTTTTGTAGTTTAAATTCTTTTGTATTAATTTTACATAACTTTTAACGTACATATTGTAGTTTAAAGTACCTTATCATTAATTACTTTGATTTTGTTGCAGTTTGACACTTAGCTTAATTTAGCTTAATGGGATGTTTGTTATAGTTAGTTTAGATTAATGGGATCTTTTGTAATTTATCTTAATTTAATTTACTTTGATTAATGCGATTTTACATTTCATTACTTTGGTTTGTTGCGGTTATGCTAGTAGTAATGGGATGTTTTTGACATTTAGCTTAATTTAGCTTGTGTATGTGATGTTGGGAAAATAGGTACAGATACAGGTACAAGATGTGGGTTAAATCCCTGGATATTGCAAAAAAAAATAGTAACCTCGACGGAATAATGGTATTCTCAACGGATAACCGTCGAGGTATACATAGCCTCGACCGAATATCCTCGACCGAATATCCTCAACGGACGAATTATAGAGTCGACAGAATTCCGTCGCACGTAAGCTGATTTTCAATTTTTGTTAGGCTGCCACGTGGCATGCTAAGCGTCGACCGAATATCCTCGACAGACACATTTCAGTCGGGGATATATTAACGCCGACTGAATGTTCGGTCGACAATAGTTCCATCGACGTTAAGTATTCTCGACCGAAGAATCAACGGACTTATTTTCGACGTGCTTATATACGACCGAATTTCCGACCGAATATTCCGTCGGCACTAAGGTTTTCCTCGATGGAATAACCTTAGTGCCGACGAAATATTCCGTCGTAAATAAGCCTTTTTGTTGTAGTGTTGCTGCAAGCTCGCTCGCCAATGACTCCTGTAATACCCTCAAAATCTGATTACTCAAAAGAGAGGCATCAATACATCAAGAATCTTAACTGGATCTTCCTCAAATTGCATATTAGGCAACTGGTAACTCTCATCTTATCCCTCTCTACAATCAATTTCCCTTAGTTATCAACCTAAAGAATTCGTCTTCACTTGCATCAATCCAATTCCAATTCACATCATAAACCTCTCCCTTTGCAGACAATGGAAGCAATGTATGAATCACCAAATCAGATTTAATCAATGGCACAAATTTACTATACAAAAGCTCAACTTTATCATTTTCCCCCAAAGGCTGCATCAACAACTTCGTAAATCTATCAGGCAACATTGCATCTAACATCTCATGGCAACCATGCATAATGTCTCTTTGAAATCTGAAATAAAAGGATGTTGAAAAAGCTTCTACATCTTTTTCCAAAAAGTCTTTGATTTTTTATGTTATAGGAACTTCCAACTATGTCACGAAAACAATCCAATGACTGTTAAATATACACACACATACAGGGCTAGTTTGAATTGGGGAATGACACTTGCTTTCCCTAAAATCACATTCTAACAATTTTTCCATCTTGGATTCGAAGTATATAAATTTCTCTCTCGGTGATGACAGTGAGCGGCAGTTTGTTGAAATTAAGACCAAGCCTTTGGTAAATTGGACCAAGAATGAATTGAAAAATACCAAACTGAAAAGGTTATTTTTGGCATGCATAAAGGTTTCCTACTTTCCTCAAAATGAGACAGTCTTTCAAGGGTTCAAGTATATGCTAGTTAGGTTGTGTTTGATAAACTTGAGAATTAAGATCTGAATGATTATGATGTCGTAATAAATTAGATCATCTGAATGGTTATGAGGTATGAATCTAAAAAATTGTTTGATAACTAAAAAATAAGTTGTCACTTAATGACACTATTTTACCATTTTAAAGGGTAAAATTTTATTTAATAATTTAAAATATTCAATTTTATAAAAATGAGTGCATAATATTGTTGAATATATTTATATAAAAAAAAATTATCAAAAAAATTTCATTAAGAAGCACCTCTTGATTATTAAGATTTTATTTTCTGTCTTACTGATTAAGAGGCATTCAGAGGTAACAAAAAAATAAACAAACAGCATCATGCCTCTTAACGAATAAGAGACAGTCCATTAAGAGGCAATCAGATGTAAACAAACAACACTTTAGTCTAATTGAAGGCTATGACCTCTTTTTGTCATTCCACCAAACATGTAATGTGCAAATATCAAACCTTAAGATTTTACCATCTAACTGGACAGTCCACTCCATCTGATCTACCATCTACAAAAAAAATTAAATAAAAAACAAATACTAAAATTTTATATCTAAAACAACATATTCGCCTCTGTTACATAATGACGGTCTCCATTCAAAAGCAAAAGCTTGAACGAATTATGAATGTATCATCACATACACACACTCAATCCTGTTTCATATCAATCAATTATTGCATCAAAAACATGCAAACAAAAGAAATAGAAAAATCAAGTGCTCAACATTTGATCACCATTTCCATCAAATTCTCCAAACAGTAAAATTTAGCTCATAGTATTAAAAAGCTACCAAGAAAACAGTACCAACAGCTAATACCCAGTAAAAAATCCGTATAATTTTAAAAATTGAACTTTCTTAGGAGAGAGAAATTCAAAAAATTGCAAGAGAAATTAAATTTTAAGAAATACACACTTGGAATAATCCGACAATCTCAACTGGGTCTTATCCCTTTCCAAGAAATTCAACTGGGAACCAAAAATCTGCTTAAAATATCAAGAAATAATGAGGTATGAACAAAAAAAAGATTACTAATGATTTTGTAGCTGAATTTTTGGGTAGTTCAGTGGACGAATTGAGTAAAGATGAATATCGAAGGTCCACATTTGCCATTATTGTATAAAGATCTAGACTTTTTTATGTGGTGTAAAATGAATGAAGAGAAAAGGTAAAAACAAAACAAAGTTACAATCTGATCAAAACTTAGTAAAATCAAAATGAAAAGACTCGTCTTTGGATTGATCTTTCTTTTGAAAAGAATTGATTGAATCACAGTAGTCATATCAAGAATATGTTTTACAAAAATAATAACTTTTGTAGAAGAAATTAAGATCAGAAGCTTATAAAAAGAAAACATAAAACTTACAATTGAATCTAAAATTAGCAAATTAAAAGGAAAAGAATTTTTTTTGGATGAATCTTTTGAAAGATAATTGATTGAATCAAGAATATCATGTTTATGAATGAACATGTTAAAAAAATATGTGTCCGGACCTGATCCAAAATCCAGACCCTATTTTTTTTTTTGGTAGAACAACTAAAAAAAAATAAAAAATTATGGAACTAAAATTTTTCCATAATACAGTGTTTTGGGTGTATTTTTAATACCTACACCAACCAATGTATGTACAGTCTGCCCAGACAGTACAGATATATTTTGTTATACGTATCCAAATCACACCCAAAACACTGTATTATGTAAAAATTCAAGTTCCATAATTTTATTTTTTTTAGTTGTTTTAAAAAAAAACAAAAAAAAAGGTCCGGATTTTGTTAAAATACGGGAGTCCGGACCTGATCCGGACTATATATATATATATATATATATATATATATATATATATATATACAACACGGATCCAGTCCGGCTCCCGGACTGGATCAAAATCCGGACCATTTTTTTTTCTTTTTTTTTTAGAAACAACTAAAAAAAAAAAATTTATGGAACTGAAATTTTTCCATAATACACTGTTTTGAGTGTGTTTTTAACACCCACACCAACCAATGTATGTACAGTCTGCCCAGACTGTACAGACATGTTTTGTTATAGGCATCCAAATCACGCCCAAAACACTGTATAATGTAAAAATTCCAATTCCATAAATTTTTTTTTTTTAGTTGTTTCAAAAAAAAAAGCAAAAAAAAAAAAAAGTCCGGATTTTAACAAAATCCGGAAGTCCGGACCTGATCCGGACTATATATATATATATATATATATATATATATATATATATATATATATATACCTTATTGACGAATTCGATCTGATCTTTAACAGCCACAGAGGAAACCTAATTTAAAGTCAAACAAGGGAAGGCGATGGTAGATTGATTGGAGACGATTTGAGGGGAGGAGGAGGAGATCAACCGAGATAGGATTTATTGAGGAGATAAAGAGATTGTTGTTTGGAAGACTGAAAGCCAAATCGAGGGAACGGATTGAAAAAGCCAGAAGAAGAAAAGGAATCAATTTAATTTTTAACTGAGATAACACACCTGGTTTTCAAATTGACCGAGTTAATTTTGAAATTGACTGAGTTGACTCGCCTAGTTTTCAAATTGAATGGATCGCCTTTGATGCCTTTATATATAAGGTATTAATACGAACACAGACGAATATCTTATTTTCCAATTACTATTTATAGCCCACCCCCTAGATCTCTCTTTTTGTGCTCTTATAATTTTTCTTCTTTTTTGTGAATTTTATTTTTCTTTTTGTAAGACTTGTTTTCTTCATGATATGGCTGATTTCTCTCTTTGTGAGATGATTTAATTATCATCTCTTGGGAGTTTGCTTTCTCCAATTAAAAGATTTTTTTCCGTTCATGCATATTTTTTCGGTGCGTAGAATAGTTTTAGATTTTTAAGATTTGGATATGACGTAATCATGACGACCGACTCTTCCTTTACTTGTATTGAAGAACTGTTCAAATTTGCAAATTCTGTTATTACTTTGGGATTATGACTGTTTTTCAAAAGTATTAATGGGATCCCCTAGTTGTTGCTACGATTGATCATTTTTTTGATTATTTGTTATTATGTTTGAAAGGATTATCATTTCAATTATTTGTATTGTAATCATTTCATCATTTGTAACAATTTACAACTTCAATATATTTCAGTCGATTAGACTGTTTGATAAAAAAAAATTTACTTGCGTTCCAAAATTAGATATACAAGTTGACTTTTGAGATCAAACAACGACATATTAAACTTCAAAATTGGTACTCGTAAAATTTTATAATGAAATAAATTTTGTAATTAGTAATTTTTGTTATATGCTAATAATTTTAATAATTATATCAACTAAAATTAAATAAATTCACATGAAGTTTATATGTCATCGTTTGATTTTAAAAATCAAATTGTATCTCTAATTTTAAAACGGAGGGTAATATATATTTTTTTAGTTTTTTTTAGAGCATAGATTTTTTAGCTGTTTCTCAAAACAAATCAGAAAGCTGCATTATTTGCTCACGTTTTTTTTGCAATTAATTGAATAATTTTCCATATTCAAACCATACAATGGCTTCATTCCTTTGCTGCTAACTAATGCCTACAACAAGCATGTAAATATTTGCAGGCGAGCTAATTTCTTTTTAATTTAATAGTAATACTTTTATAATGTGTCTGTATTTCATTTGCGTTGTGGTGCATGTTGGAAAATATAGCAATTAACAAGACGAATAATATAAATAAATTGGAACAATTTAGCTGAAAAACCGAGGCGTAGCGTAGCTACTGTCCTAAAAAGTGATTTCGCCCCCACTGATAATAATCATGGTACAAATGGGCTGCCGGCGGCCACTCTCCAGGATTCAACGGCGAAGTCTCCGATCGTGTGTACTCACGGAAGGAGGCTTTGGACTTGTCTATGTGGATTGCCCAATTAACAGAGTATAATAGTTGAATATATCGAGAAGAATATGCTACACACAGATAATATGGAGAAGAAGAATAAAGTTGTTACTTGTGTATATCTTTTCACATGAAAGTAAAACTCTTATTTTTCTAAAGAACAATCACCCTTATAAGGAACGTTTAAATAACATTGGAGATTTTAATAGTTTTTAATAAAACGCTTGGGAGTTACAACAAGATATAAATAAGGTTTATGTTGGAATTGGAATGGGGGTTACAGAAAACATAAAGGCTAGGTATTAACTCTAAATGGGGGTTACATAAATTTTGGAGAATAACCAACAATCCCCCACATGATCCAAAATTATCAGAGAGAGAGAAAAATTAAAAGGAAGCGAGAAGGGCAATGGAATTTAGATACATAACATCGATACCTTATGGGTTTGAATCGACACTTAGTGGAACAAGCTAATGATTGTAGATTATAGGTGAATTATATTCTTGAACCTATTATCTGTTATACAATCAGTTGAGCTTGCACACATATCTTAAATCCTGAATCCACACAAGTCCGCGGTTGGGCGCGTTCTAAGCCATGCGCCATGTCCCAGATTTTCATAAAGGCTCTAGAGAGTATGCCAAAGACTCTCATAGGAAGCGGCCTACACTTCCACCTTTATATAGGTGAACCCATCAAGTGTATACTGACATACACCACCCTTTAGGGCTATGAGTTTCATTAAGAATCTAAATGATTCAACCTTTCACAATTCGTCAGTAAGCACCACATGCACACAAGAAGGGATATAAATAATTGTAGTGCTATAATTAAGTAATTACGTGACTTGTTGTTACCCATTGAACCCAATTCATGGGATCTCCAATCACATGGGTTGGGTTTCCATCGCGTATTACTTACTCAAAATGTTGGCAATAGTCCCATCCCTCTGGATGCTTCTTGGACACTCTTTTTAATTAATTATCCCTTTGTAAGCCTTTTCAGACCTCACAAATTCCATGGAAATAACACAGTTTACTGATCAATCCTCATTATATCTCAAGCAAATATGTCTCTGTTTCCCATTATACACATGGTTCATTGCTCGTCCAATAGCAGCTTGAGAATCACAATGCAGAGATATATAAGGAATTTTTATGTCTGCTAATAAATTCCTCAGTAACTCTGCTTCTGTACCTGTCAATTCTAATGCAATAGATTCAGATTTCATAGTAGATTTAACAGTACAAGTTTGTTTAGCAGATCTCCAAGAGACAACTCATCCACTTAAAGTAAACACATATCTACTAGTGGAGCTTGTTTCATCATTAGCAGATACCCAATTAACATCACACTATCCTTCAAAAACATTAGGATGATCAGAAAAATGTACACTTACATTAACTGTTCCTTTTAAATATTTCATTAGACGTGACAATGCATTCCAATGAACTTGTGAAGGATTATGCGTATATCTGCTAAGTCTACTAATGAAATATTCAACATCAAGTCAAGTACAATTCATTAAGTACATTACACTATCAATGATTCTGGCATCTTCAATTTGTGCAATACCAATCCCCTTTATTTTTCTTTAAATGCACACACTAGAGTCACAAGGTGTTCCTAATGACTCTTCATTAAAGAAATTAAATTTCTTAAGAATTCCACATAATGAGACTAAGATAAAAACAAACCATGTGCATTTTTATTAATTCTCATGCCAAGAATCAAGTTTGTTTTTCATGTCAAAGATAAAAAAAATGTTTTAACAGTTTTCACAACTTTCTCATCAGTACCAAATATCAACAGATCTTCCACATATAAATAAATAATCACATCACAATTTTATGCTTTTGTATCTCATGCATATATCACATTTCTCATGCTTCACATCTTATGTATAATTCGCATTTTATACATGCTTCATCTTTCTCATATTGTACATTTATACATGGTTGACATCTGATACATGCTCCATAATGCTCATACTTCGCATTTCTATAGTTCACATAGAACAATTAACTTAAATCATCAACATACTATTAATATTTATTATCACATTGTTGCACGAAGTGCACATTAAAATAATTCACAAGAATTTCACATAATGCTGAACATTAGCACATAACAAGTACTGAAAAACTTACTTTAAAAATTATTAATAGATCGATCAACTTTTAACTTCTTTTTAAATTCTGGTATAGCTATTTTGGCTAGACACCCCCACATTTTAAGATACCCCAAGTTAGGTGCAAGTTCCTTCCATAATTGACATGATAAAGAGTCTATTTAGAATTATCATCATTATTCATCATCTTTGCCATATGAACCAAATTAACATAAAATTTATAACAGTATCTTATCATCACCAAATGTTACTGTAATTTTCTAGAATTAAATAAAAATTTGTCAGGCGGGTCAGTAACCATGCATAAAACTCTTGAGACACTGACACCACTTCCTATAGAATTACAATCCAACATTGTTCAAAGAAAGCCGATATGTCTACTAAAGTAAATAAAACAAGAGCAAAATATTATTTGTAATTGGTATGACCTGTGCCCTACCATGAAAGGTATGATACTCATGCATGTAGGACCGACAAGCTCACTGTTTTCTAACAGTAAATGGTCCAGAATGATTCCCAAGATAAGAACCTTTCAAAGGAAAAACTAAGCAGATTTATCAAATAAAACAAGAAATTGCGCTAAACATTCCTCCAAATTATTCCTGGAAACAGGAAACAACTTGATCAATTGGAAAAACTTCTTTTTACCAAACAAGAGAGATGAATATTTGCATGGAATAGATATTCCAACTCTGCAAGAAATTTCCTTTAGAAACAAAAGCCTAAATGGATCCAAAAATTATTAAAAAAACAGAGTGTTTGACACAAAATGTGTGTATCGACAGAAAACAAGGCAGCACCAAAAATGAAATAATGAAGAAACAACCAAACTCATATTACACCTACAAAACAATACCACACAGCACCCCCTAACTCTCTTCAATTGATATTTATGGTCAACTTGACCAATTTTTTTTTTAAAATCATATAACTCTTGTATAGAGACTATTTTCATCATAATAAAATACATACTCCTACAATTTAATACTAGTCTCAAGGTTTGTGAATTTGAAAATTTAAATATATATGCTTAATTTTTAATTTTAAAAGTCGATAAATAATGAGATCTCCAAAGCAACTAGTTAAATTAATAAATCATACCGTTAGCATTGTGGGAGGGAGAAACCCCAAAACTAATGTAAGAGAGGCTAGAACAATGCTAAATTACGCAATTGCAACATTTTGTTTCACGATCAATACAGGGAATCTGATATTGATAACATGATGGAAAACAAAAACCCATATAATGACGAAAAAGTATACCAGGGAAATCGTTTGACGAGAATTAGCAATACAAAATGGAAGAGCAGATATTGATAAGTAGTATGAGCACATCTGTGACAGCTCGCACTATATTGACAAGCTAGTACAAGCCCCACTGTGACAGCAGCAAGTGCTGGGGCATCATTGATACAATCACCAATTATTACAAGGCCTCTCCCCTCAGTTCTAAATAACGTTGCAGAAAGACATCTACCAGGTAAGTTCCAAAACTTCCAACTGAAACGCAAGGATGGGCTTGGTTGTGATTCTTTTAATTGAGTGTCTTTCTGTTTATGGGAAATACCAAAAAAAAAAAAAAAAAACGCATGCATTTACCACCTTCTAGCAATTGAAATTTTCTCGCTCAAAAATTATGACATGTGGTTACCACAAGTATATAATAATGCAGCAAGCATTCTGGATGCTTTCTGTTCCAAAGAATATTGTCCCATGACATCCAATAGAAAAATATCAAACCCTAGGGTAGCTAGTAGTTGCAAAGTTTATTGCTCTCTCTCCACAGTTTTATGTCACTAGTATCATTTTCTTCGGTAAAACCTTCATTTTGAATTAGTGGATGATTGAACGAACTGGAAGACACCAGTGAACTAAGTTATAATATGGTAATGTATGTTGTTTGTAGGTGGTTTGCACACTTGGAGGCACTGTATTTGTGGTAATCTTGATGCTTCATTTCAACCATGTAATATAATTTTGTTATATAACACAAAACAAATTCACTTGCTATAAGCTAAATTTAACCTCTGGAGTACAGCTACTTACCAGTGTAAAAAGGTAATGTTGATTTATGTGCGTAAAGAAGGGAAAGGATTCCCTCACTTTATAAAAATACAAACAGATTCTTAATTGCTATGAGATTTTCAGTTTAAAGGTCAAAGCCAGATTGGCCAAAAAAAAAAACGCCATGGAAGGGGCGGAGGCTCTTAAAGAGTTGCTTAATTTGTAGTTGATAATTTAGGTGAGGGTGGGTAGGTAGTACTGATTGTATTACTATAAAAAAAAAACATACATGTTACTACACTGCACGACCAATCAGCCATTAACATATTATTATCCATGTTATTTTCATCTATATATAAGAAACAACATTAGCAGAACATCCTAACATTTCAAATTCATAGTTTCAAACTAAAACATCATGTATTCTTGTTAATAGATTAAAATCACTTTTTAGATTGTTGGAAAATATAGCAATTAACAAGACGAATAATATAAATAAATTGGAACAACTTAGCTGAAAAACCGAGGCGTAGCGTAGCTACTGTCCTAAAAAGTGATTTCGCCCCCACTGATAATAATCATGGTACAAATGGGCTGCCGGCGGCCACTCTCCAGGATTCAACGGCGAAGTCTCCGATCGTGTGTACTCACGGAAGGAGGCTTTGGACTTGTCTATGTGGATTGCCCAATTAACAGAGTATAATAGTTGAATATATCGAGAAGAATATGCTACACACAGATAATATGGAGAAGAAGAATAAAGTTGTTACTTGTGTATATCTTTTCACATGAAAGTAAAACTCTTATTTTTCTAAAGAACAATCACCCTTATAAGGAACGTTTAAATAACATTGGAGATTTTAATAGTTTTTAATAAAACGCTTGGGAGTTACAACAAGATATAAATAAGGTTTATGTTGGAATTGGAATGGGGGTTACAGAAAACATAAAGGCTAGGTATTAACTCTAAATGGGGGTTACATAAATTTTGGAGAATAACCAACAGTGCATTCCTTTTGAAGGAGCTCACTAGTCTGAGATAAGTCTTTCAAATAATCATATATCGTGTCTTTTGAATACTCTCATCACTTGTCTTTTGAATGTTGGGAGAAAAATCAAAGAGTTCGAGCGTTGCATACACGTACATAAAAATACTAAGACATATTTGAAACTAAACTTTATCAAAAGTTTAAGTCTTAAATTAAATTTAGAAGCCATTTATGTACCGTCTCTCTGTTACTTAATATTAGTTGTTTTAAAAAATTATTTTTGTTCCTTAATATTACATAAGTCATTTGAGAATTTCAAGTAAATATTAATTGTTTAATTTCTAATATTACCCCAAGTAATAAATATAACTTTGGTTCTCTCACTAATTTTTACCCAATAAATAACACTCTATCTTTTCAATACAAGACTAATATAGATAATTAATATTATATTTAATATTATACAATTATTTTTTTAATATTTGTACACAACTCTAAAAGTACTTATATTTTGTTTAATGTTGGATACTTGGATCAAGTTTGGAAGAATCCTTCTCATCATTTTTATAGATATTGCTGTATTAGTTTTCCCAATTGATTTCTTTTACGTTTGCATAATCAGTACTCGAACCCCAAGACGCCCTTCAGCCGACATAGCCCAAGACCAAAATATCTTTTGCTAAAATTAGCAACAAAAAAAAAATAGTAGTAATTCCTCCCACTTCCCAGCCTAAAGTGTCTCCCCCTTTTCTGCCCGGCCCATCCCACCACCGCCCATCGCCACCACTTACAATCCAAGATCTGATCCACCTCTACCCCTATAAACCAACCCAATTCCCCAAAACCCAACACCTCAAATGAAGATGAGCCATTATCACACCCCAAATCTCTCACCCAACCAGGCCAGCTCCAGCATGGTTCAGACCATCGACGCACCCTTACCCTTGGTCTGGTCCATGGTCCGTCGCTTCGACAACCCAAAAGCCTACAAGCAGTTCGTCCGAAGCTGCACCATGACCACCGGCGACGGCGGCATCGGCAGTGTCCGCGAAGTCAGGGTGGTTTCCGGCCTGCCGGGCGGATCCAGCATGGAACGGCTGGACAATTTGAACGATGACTTGCACGTGATGGCGTTTAGCATTATTGGTGGGGACCACAAGCTGGCTAATTATAAGTCCACCACCACATTGCACCATGAGATAGAAAACGACGGCGGCGGCTGCGGAAAGACTGTGGTGATCGAGTCGTACGTGGTGGATGTGCCGGTGGGGAGCAGTAAGGAGGACACGTGTTTGTTTGCGGATACCATAATTCGGTGTAATCTTAGATCTTTAGCTAAGATCTCTGAGGACATTGCTGCTAAGCTTTGATGACAGGAAGGAGTTTTTTTTATACATTTCATTTTATGTTTTTGTGATAATTTTGCTCAAATTGTTTGAGCAAATAAATAATTGTTTGCAAAAATAAGTAAGATGGATTTAAAAAAGCAACAAAATGGGATTTGGAATCTGTCTATTTGTCACGATCTTGCCTCTTTGAGGTTTTGTATGTTGTTTGAGCACAATGGGTTCTTATTTTAAGGATGGAAACTGTTAAATCCACATCATAAAATGTTATTTTTACAGCAAAAGTATCGCTATAGATTCTATAGCGACGGTTTTCACCGTTGATATACATTTACGATATTTTTGTTATGAAAATAACAAAAAATATTGTGGATTTAACAATCCTCTTTAAGGATCTATCATGATTTATATTTTCCAAAACTTCATCTCCGCATTCCAAACATCTCTAATCTTTTTCTTCCTTTTTTTTATATTTTAAATTTATTTATTTAATTAATTATTTAATTTTACATAATTATATATAGAAGGGAATAATTTTCACTGCATATTTTATGAGCTCTAATTAATTTTTAATTCTTGCCAATGATTTTTCGCCAATGAAATTTTTGTCTAACTTAACATGATATTCTATTTCTACCACCAAAATGCAATAAAGCCATTGGCGGTAATAATGATATATGAGAATTTTTTTTCTTATATGAAGTTTGTACTCACTCATGTTATATTTATTGTTGATTATAAAATTTATTTATATTAATTTATAAAGTAATCCTTTCAAAGTGGAGAATCAAAAAGAAGAGTTACATAAAAGAGATCTAATTTATGGTTGAGATTAATATTTAATTTATGTTTAATTTAAGAACAACAAATAGTCACTATAAAAAAACATGTCATAATAAACCCCGTCGTTAATGAAGTCAATGTTGACGGCTTAGTCATCGTTAATTATTGTCGTGGATAGTGACTTTTTTACTCACTCGTGCTAATTAGGGTGAGCATGGTGCGGGTTGAAATTCAAATCGCACACAAAATCATCTAAGTGAGGTTCGTGTACAGTTTGACAAATCCAAAACGACACATAAAATCATTTGTGATTGATGTAATGTGATTTCATTTGGTGCGATTTCAATTTCTAAACCAATTGAATTAATCCACTTCTAAAAATATCATTACAGTTATTCGAAAATTAAATGATTAATCATAATCTTTTATATAAGAGAAATATTTGAAGAGGTTATATAAAAGAAAAACTGTGAATAAAAAAAGCTGGATACTTCAATGAATAATGGATTATTTGACTTGTTTATCATTATTAATCGAGAAAATAAATAAGAAAAATGCATTGAAAGACTGATCCATAGTTTATAATACAAAATTAATTCAATTTAACAGTTTTATAATGTTTTACCATTTTTTTCTTCTGTGTTGTAAATGACAAAAAAGTTTCTGAATGTGCGTGTGAAGAAGAAAAAGATATCTAGAAAAATCAACGATCAGTGAGATAATAATAATACGAAGGAAGAACATCCATTTTATGTAACAGAAGCCTCATTCTTGTTAGTAATTTAATTTAAAAAAACACTCAAAAGAAACATAGTAGCAATTTCGGTTTTATGCATGCGGTTTTCGCCAGTAACCAAATCCAAAGCGTAAATTCGATTTTTCAACCCATCAAAAACCGTCACATACGCCGGAATCGCTGGTGTGATTTTAATTGTTACGGTTTGTGCGATTTTTGGTGTAGTTTTTGAGGTAATTTGGTTTCTTTCTCAGCCCTGGTGTTAATCTTCTCGACGGGCGTCCATTGGTAATGGGTTAATGTCGTTCCTAGTGAGGTGTACATGAGCAACAAAAATTTGCGCGCGCAAGAATGATATAGGTCAATGAACTTATTACATAGGCGCATAATATGTCGTCGATATTGATGTTAATCTCGAAGGGCTTAATCTCGACGACACTATTATCAAGAATGAGATCTTATTTTAACCACCAATTTCAATTTATTTTTTTGTCTCCTTCTTTTCCTTCCCAATTTGTTCTTTCCTTCTCTTCCTCGTCGTCTGTCCTTCTCTTCATCACCGTCTTGTAGCGAAATTGTACGATCCATCCCACATCAATTCATCACCATGCAGCGCACACCTGTGTAGACTGGCACAATAAGTATGTTGGACCACCTCCTTACCTAAAAGGTTAACCTATTAAGTTAAGCCTCTACCATACTTATTAACCCATCTACGCTCTTGAATTTATCCAATGTGGGATTCATGTGAAATATCCCAACAATCTCCACCTTTCACTTGAATACCCATCACAAGTATCATACTAGAGTATTCACCATTAAGCACACCTTCTTTGAATCCTTCAAGAGCTCTGCTCGATTCTAATACTACTCCACCAAGCCGGAAGCAAACGTGTCTGAGCAATTTTCCTAGAGTAATCCTGAGCCCGCTCCACCCTATTCAAATCATACTTCACCTTTGAGTCCTTCAAGAGCTTTTTGCTCGACTCTAATGTTACTCCACCATGCCCAAGACAAACGTGTCTCAGCAACTTTCCTAGAGTCATCCTGAGCCCCGCTCCACCCGACTCAAATTATCCCATGCACCTTTGAGTCTTTCAAGAGTTTTTTGTTCGACTCTAATGCTACTCCACCACGCCTAAGGCAAACATGTCTCAACAACTTTTCCAGAGTCATCCTGAGCCCCGCTCCACCCGACTCAAATTATCAGGTGCACCTTTGAGTCCTTCAAAAGCTTTTTGCTCGACTATAATGTTACTCCACCACGCCCAAGTCAAACGTATCTCATCAACTTTCTTAGAGTCATCCTGAGCCCCGCTCCACCCAACTCAAATACTTCACCTTTGAGTCCTTCAAGAGCTTTGCTTGACTCTAATATTACTCCACCACACCCGGGGAAAACGTGTCTCAGTAACTTCCCTAGAGCCATCCTAAGCCCGCTTCACCTGACTCAAATTATCTCGTGCTCCACCTGATTCAACTCTATTTACTCCACCCACGAGGCCTACGAATTTCCCTCGCACCTTGGAGTTGTTCTTGGGCCCATCGAACCATGAGCTTTGACACCATTTTGTAGCAAAATTGTACGATCCATCCCACATCAATTCATCACCATTCAGCGCACACCTGTGTAGACTGGCACAATAAGTATGTTGGACCACATACCAATTGTAAAAAGTAATGTTTATCTTTTCACTGTTAATAAACTATTTCCATCTATTAACAATTTTATCTCGTTCTTTTTCAGACAGGGTGATTGGAACGAAATAAATGCATTTTTTCTTTATTAGATTTGGAATTAAAATCTTTAATGAGATTGTCTCAATCTAATTTAAACTCTTTTTTAATAACTCTTAATTGATTGTTAATTGGAATCTCAAAATCTGATTGAGCTGGATACTTAGAAGGGGTAGGAGAAGAAGATCCTTCTTCTTCTACAAGGTCCTTTTGGGTATAACAAGGGTGACTAGCTTGACCGTGATTAAGGATACCCTTTAATTTAATATCTCTGATAGAAGGGTTACTAAGTACTTCAATATCTCTGATAGAAGGGTTACTAAGTACTTCAGTATCTCTTCGAGTGTGAACTGAAGGTGCTGAAGAAATAGTAAAATCTTCTATAATAACCGGCCTTCTAGTACGCTCAAAACTTATTTTGACCGTTCCATCAGAAAATTGTTTAACATTTTCAATATTTAACAAGTTGTTAACTACAGGTTGTTAAGGTATTTCACTTGGTAAAGTTTATTGACTAGGTAGCGTAATATCCTTCCAGAGGATGGTTCTCGGGATCTGAATATTAGCATCACTAGTTGAACTTTGAATTAATACAGCTTGATCTTTAGGACTTTTGTTAAGAGCATGAATGTTTAAATTCGTTTTCATGGTCTTATAATAAATCCTGTAAATCAAAGCTATTGGCTGAGAACCCTCAATCATATGAGTAATCTCTCCAGCAGTTTTAATGTTTAATGTCAAAGCTTTTAATAAATGTTGATCACTTAGGCTTAATGTGAAATCAGGAAAGCAATTGAAATGGATAGGTCCATTGTGCAGACTTGATTCCATAGCACAGATCATACTAGGATAATAATTCAAGATTCTAGCATCTCTAAGACAGAGGTAGATACTCAAATTTATTCATTTAATGTTCAATGGTTTAACTGTAACTTGAATAAGACCGATGCGAATAAAATTGTAACATTTCTTCTTATATTTTTTAATATCATCAGGAGATAAGAGACTATAATTTTCATATTCTTTATTAATTGCATAAATTTTTTCAACAGTTTTATCATTATAATCTGTTTTAAAATTATCTAAAAAGGTTGACTGATAAATTTTTTTGGGAGAAACTCTAGGTATGTTCCAATTGTGTAAAGTTTGACTAATATTTTCATAACTGTGTGTTTCTTGGTTAACTATGTCAGGGACGGGGGGCAAAGTTGACCGGTTACTAGCTGAGGAGTTAGATCTGAACAATCTACTCATCCTTTACCAAATTCAAAATAAAATTTTATTCATTATTCTTTCATTCGTACCCTCTTACCTTTAGCAGACTCATACCCATGTTCTATAACCCGACACTGCTCACCCAAGAGACTTACAAAGGTTAGACACGAACCAGGTGGACTACAACAAGTTAGGTGACTTCGGAATAATAATAAAAGAGAAATTTTGAAAATAATAAGTAGATGAACAGATTACTAAGATCTTACTGGCAACTAGAATAAAAATAACTTGGCTCTAATACCATTTGTCTCTTATATATATATATATATAAAGAACATGGAGGCCCATATGCATATAGGGTTCAATTGAAAAAGTTGTTGTCATTTGTTTATCTTCTACGTAAAGCAGTTCATGTGAGTGGACCAAACTGACTGCTTGTCGCGATCACCACTATTATGCAATTGCTTCTTTTTCTCTTCTGTTTTTTTTCATCCGTCTTCCTTCTCTAAAATACTTGTATAGTGAAATCAATTACTATACTTACTTTTCTAGTAAAATCAATTCCTTTCAATTACCATAAATGAATATTACGCGGGATCACCAATTAAGGAAAAAAAGATCTTGCTAATAATAATATTATTATTTTACAAAATTAAATTATTTCTATTTTTAAAAAGAATAATAAAATAAAATATATTTCTCAACTTTCAAAAAATATTTTTCAAATTCCTTCCTAATTCTATATATATATATATATATATATATATTATTAAGGAAACAAAGATTGAGTAGGATTTGGGAAAGATTTCAATTGCTATACTTACTTTTCTAGTAAAATCAATTCCTTTCAATCACCATAAATGAATATTACGCGGGATCATCAATTAAGGAAAAAAAGATCTTGCTAATAATAATATTATTATTTTACAAAATTAAATTATTTCTATTTTTTAAAAAGAATAATAAAATAAAATATATTTCTCAACTTTCAAAAAATATTTTTCAAATTCCTTCCTAATTCTCTCTCTCTCTCTCCCCCTCTCTCTCTCTCTCTCTATATATATATATATATATATATATATATATATATATATATATATATATATTATTAAGGAAACAAAGATTGAGCAGGATTTGGGAAAGATTTTCAAGATACTTTGGGAGAGCTCTGCTAGAGGTCCCCTATCCAAGGATTTTCTGTTTTCAAGACTTGCAAGATCAAACTAAGCGGA
Source organism: Panax japonicus (assembly GCA_020205505.1). Lineage (NCBI taxonomy): Eukaryota > Viridiplantae > Streptophyta > Magnoliopsida > Apiales > Araliaceae > Panax > Panax japonicus. The sequence continues at coordinate 5,842,303 of CM035114.1, read as the reverse complement.
TTGTTCAGAAATTTGAAATAGGACTCAAAGACTTGAAGTAATTTGCACAATCGCCACTCCAAAGGTGTGACTCACATGCAGGGGCAAATGTGGGTCCAAGTGCAAATTAGGAATTCACTTGTCCTAATTAAATTAAATGCACAAAGTAAGATTCGCATTATGATTAAATGAAAAGACGGAAGAGCCAGAAATAAAGAAGCAAGACCTGAGAGAATCTTTCATGTGTCCCGAAGGTAGAAGACACGTGGAGGCGACTCATTTTGGGAATTGATTGACGGATTGGATTGGTAGCTAGAAGGGCAGGACGATCTGGGCATTACTCTGATGACTAAGGGTAAATTTAAAATTTCCCCGATGACATGTGCCTAGCACATGACCACTCTCCAAAAAACCCTATAAATACCCCTTCCACTCAATTGGGAAGGGAACCTGAATTTTGACTCTTGGACCTTGGAAGACAAGGAGATTTGGAGATTCTCTCTCAACCCGGAGACTCAAGAAGGCTCTCTGAATCCTTGCTACCCTAACAAGGTTCTCAAATTCTAAGAGTTCTGTCACGTGTCGTTGGAATAATCGCTCATCCGTTCTTCTCCCCTCTTCAATCAATTAATCAATTCCGTACTTTTCGTAGATTTCTCTCCTCCTCAGCCAACACGAAACTCTAACTCTAACAAGGTACGATTTCCTTGCCCACATGACCAAACCATGTGGTGGCTCTAAACATTTCTTCGCATTGAACTGCTTAAAATCTTGATATAAACATAATCAATCCAATAACCTGAAAACTCACAAAACATCTCCATACAAAATATATGTTATCATCATTAAAACAAAACATATAAACCATCAACAATAACTTGGTAAAATTGTACGTTATGCATGTTTCTTTTTGATATTTCTTTTTGTAATATATATATTGAGAAGTGGTTTATTCAATTGTAAACATGCCTACCAAATCTAACTATGGTTACAATTATAAAAATCGTATATCGCAATTTCTTTTGCGGTTAGTGCTACACTCCCCATAAATTCACAAGAATCAAGAGTTGACCTGCACTTAACCATAATCATGTTTGTATCTTCCAAATGTTATAATTCCTTTTCAATCCACAAAATAAATTCCAAACTTAAGCTAGCTCTATGTGATACAAGGGCCAGACAGTTTTAGACTGATATCCTTTCTAGGAAATTTGGACGAATTCAATTGACGGCGCCCATATAAATATTAGGGTTAGAAACCCTAGATAATATACATGTTGAGATACACAATATATACAGTATTATATTCCTGTAGGGTTTTTTTGGACATAGTACTCCGTAATCTTATTCACAAAGTTAAAATAGTCGTATACACTTTCTCTATATATTGTTCAGGATCTACACTTAAGGTTACCGAAAGAAATTTATAAGGCTTCATGAAACCTAATACTAGTTAGCTTGCCTCTCTCATCACACACATTTTTAAACGATTTCAATGCATATAAACAATTTTAAAACAAATATTTTTACCCCCATTAATTGGCAAAAACACTTTTCTGAAAGAGTATCACAAGAGACGGTACTAATCGAAGTCGCAATTAATCAAGATCTTTCTATATAAAGAACGTGCTTGATCATGCATCAATATTGAATATTATACATTAACAATTTAATTAATTAATTCCTTGTAAGTTGTATATGGTTATTGCAAAGAAGTTGTAAAAAAAGAAAAAGGAAGTGCAACTGGCACAGTATATTGTCATGGTGTTGGCTCCGAAGACAAGTACTAATTAATAAGGTCTCACTCCTATGCTTTCGGGCATGCATCGTAAGATCTCAAGTACTCAGCCTCTTTCTCTCTACATATCATACTATAAATGTATAGGCTAAGTTTCTATTTGGGGAAAATGCTTATGACTTTCATTTTACTAGCTAGGTAGCGTTAGTTTGCCTCGACGAATAGGGAGACAGTGAAAGAGAAAGCATGGTGTTGATCTCTGCAGAGACGTTCTTCATATGAGTTCTCTCGTCATGGTTCCCTACGCTTTGGCTTAATTTCAACTGCAAATCAGGCAACCACTCTTTGTGCTTCATTAGTTTTTCCTTTAACTGCCAAAATGAAAAATGTTGAATAATGAACAAACTAACGCGCACAAACAAGAGTAATATGCTAGATAATCCAACAAAAGTTTATAGAGTTTTGTCTAAGTAAACTAGACCCATTCTGTCTAGTTACCTAGTATTTTCCCAAAAACAAACACACAAGTAGAATTATGTCGAGTAGTAATGTTGTGCAAATTTACCTCAAGTCGAAATGGACGTTCAAACCCCGGATCAAAAGTATTGGGAATATTATGCTTAGGACCTTGTAATGATGCCCAAACTTGCCTATTCATAGAACTATCTTTGCAGTTCAGTTGAGATGATTGAGTGATATAGGATGGAGCCCTGACAGACCCTTGCATGGCATGAGTTCTGGTCCAAATATTGTTAGCTAATTCTACCCTTTTCTTTTCTTCAAGGAATTGGCCAGGGCTGATAGGGTCAATCTCATGATTTAGGATTGATGTAGGTGACTTGGCTTGAGATAATTGGGACGTCAATGGCATCAAGCTTTCCCCTAGTGGTTCAAGACCTACCTTTAGTGGAAACCTTGACCTAGTTACTGCATGCTGATTGTAAGGGTAGAATTGGCTCCTGTGGAGAGAGAGAGAGAGAGAGAGAGTTAGTCTTTATTTTTTATTTTTTTTAATTTTAGCAATAATGGGTCTCTTAACCTGTGTTTGGTTTTGAGGGAATGGAATCAGCATTTCAGAAAGGAATGTTCATTCTTATGTTTTATTACTTAAAAGGGACTGAATGAACACTCTAATATAATATTTTCTAATCATATGTTTAAAATAATGTTTATTCTATCATAATAGATAAAGATTGATCATTCCATTTCAATCGACAAACTTTTAAAAAAAAATTCAATCGATCAAATTCGTGTTGCTTCTCATTCTGACCAAACATATTAATAGGAATGCTCATTCCATTCTATTCCCATTCTCATTCTCATTCTATCTATTCCTATTCTCATTCCAATGTTGTAATCAAATAGACTATTAGAGTATTTGAATAGTCCAACGGGGACACATCTCTACAAGAGCTGTGCACGGGACAAATCCAAGCAGAAGCTTTGTGTGGGTAATATTAATTATAAATGTTATCTAAGTTCAATTTAGGTTGAGATTTATTGTCACCTTAAAGAGTGAGGTTTGATATCAATTGTTGGTTGGGGATGGCGACGGTGCCGTAGACTCTGAAGATAATTATCGTTCTGGAGATTCTTTGTTAGGCCAATTCCACCATTTTCCGTTCTGAAGTGATGAAGATGACTTGTTCTTTGGCTAAAAATGTTTGGAACATGATATCTTCCATGCATTGTCTTGGTTCTTTGTCCACATAATACTATCAAAAGAAATAAAGAATTTCGATTAATTTTGAGTACATCAGATTAAAATGTTATGGTTTTCATTAAAAGACAGAATTTCTTGTACAATATATGCGTACAACATTGTTGTTTAATTATTCAAGTACCCGTGATGAAGTTAGGAATTCTATTCAGTGGGGTCAAAATATTGTGAGGCTATAGATAATTTAGTGGGTTCAAGAGAAGTGCTCTCAAGTCATTTTTTTGAAATTTTACACTTTTCGATTGTATACATAAAACATGTATTTGGTTACAATGTTAATATAATAAATAGTAACATAATTTTCGATTGCATATATAAAATATATATTTGAGCGGATAACTTATAGCAACAGGACCATACCGTCGCTAAAGCCGTCGCTATAGGGTATGAACGCTATGATGACGGCTTCTGGGCTATGGTGAGGGATGACTTATTCATACACCTTATTGACCCCTCACAAATTTATTCATAAATACTTAATTTCTTAATTGTTTTAAAGAATAACATAAATTATATTTTTATTTATTTTAAGAAGATTAAAGAAAATGCTATATATAAAAGAGTAATGATACGTGATTGAGAAGTTATAAAATTTTAATTTGATCTTAAATATTAATGTTTTTTTTAAAATTTCAATGTTGTCAATTTGTCTATTAAACTTAATTTTTTTCTAAAATTATCATATATTATAAAATATTTTTTTTGTTCAATTGGGTCAATTGACCGCACACCTCAATGTGTGCTTCGTCCGTGTAGCACAAAGTGTAGTAGAAAAATTAAGAGAACCCAATGAATCCTTCATTTACCTTGTCCATAGTCATCAAGCTTCTTACTCCTATACATCTGATATATATGAAACAAGAGGGATTAGAAAGAGAGACAGAGATCAATATGCTTGATAATAGTCTAAGGAGATGATTTTACAGCCACATATTTTCAAAAACATTTTCTTGGCACACCTGCAAGTGACTTTTTACATGGGCAATGTTTAGTCCTCTCACATTCATTAACTGAAGAACTAATTTGGGAGTGGCTCCTGCAAAAAGCCAAAGAATGTTCAAGCTAGCTGCATTAAACAGTGAAGTTAAAGAAAGCAAATGGTTTATTTAACAATGTGTTCTTCTACGTAAATAATTTAAATAAAATCTACTAGCCTACTAGGCACATATTTATGAATTTAAATCATTTGGTGTATATTTTTTTATCACATTAATTTAGTCGGTTGATATTGTTACCAGAATAATAAGTGTCCTAAAAGTGAAACTACGTACTTTGACCGCATCATTTAATTTTTACCTTAGTTTAGTGAGTTTGGATATAGTACTTCCTTCAGTCCCTTAATATAAATTATTTTAGAGAAGTGTTTTTGTTCATTAATATAAGTTTGAGAATTTTAAGAAAGCATTAATTGCTTATTTTCTAATATTATCTCAAGTATTAAATATAACTTTAGCTCTCTCACTATTTTTTGCCCAATAAATAATGCTCTTTTTTCAACATAAGGTTGATATTATATTTAATGCTATACAATCATTTTCTTAATACTTATATTGTTATACACAAGTTTTAAACTACTTATATTAAGAAAAAGGAGAGCAGATTCTCTATCTCTATTTTCCCTGTCCCCCACTTAAATTTTGACATCTGGCGTTTTATTTAATTTTAGAGTTAATTAGTGTTAAGTAAGAGTTTAGATGTCAAAATTTAAGTGAGGAGACATAAAGGAGACAAGGAAATAGGGACATAATATCTGCTCTCAAGAAAAAGAGGGAGTACTAGTTAACTAGGTTATTTATGTAGGTGCAGAAAATTTTAACAGCCTTATATGGCTGCAGGATCTTTGGGTGTGTATTTAAGATGCATGGTTATCAAGTTTTGAGGATAGGAATATATGTAATGACTGATTGTATTGATCCAAATCTTTTGGATTAGATCTTCTGTGTGTTTTGTATTGACTGATTTCGGATTTTGTGTGCAAGAAAAATGAACATTGTATTCAAGAGATTTGAACAAGGCCTTAATTAAAGTTCCAAGTTAAACTTACTCTCTTGTCCACCAAGCCTTTGAATAGCATGCACAAAAGAACGATGAAGATCAGGAGTCCACCGAAGCCTAGGCAATTTAGATCGAACATATCGCCGAACAGAACCCTTTCTTTCATTTCCATTCTTACACTCGTGATTGAGTGAATTTCCTTCTGCTTGTCCATCGCCATCACCATCACCATCACTGTATTCAACAACCTCCATTGCACAATCATCGGCTTCTTCGTTCAAGTCAAAGGTTGAAAAATTCTGCCAAGACACGGAGGATGTGTTTTTGGATTGTTCATCACTCCCATAAGTCTTTTCATTTTTACACTGAATCTCCACTTCTTCACTCATAGTCATTGATATACTCATTCTTCTATATATAGCTTCAAAATGTGTAGATTCTGCCCTATATATGTAAAAACTGAGATCAAAAAAAAAAAATCAAGTCATAATATAATAATGTTTATTTCATTCTTTTTAAGTTCCCCCAACTCCCCATATATATGAATATCCGTATGCAAACTATTATCATGGTTGGTAACACAAGTTATCAAAGGAAAAAATATCATGGTGGGTAACACAAGTTATCTCTAAAGTAAGCTACACGTTTTCATTACGTGAACAGAAATAATAAAGTAATGATAATAGTTGAATATGTCAATTAGACTTGCCAGGTTTATGATAACTCAAAAAAGATGTTTTGTTTAAAGAATTATGTAAGAAAGTTTGGTCAAGATATTAAAAATTTGTAAACTTTTAAAAAAATTGGAATATGATATATAACCTGCAGGATTGAAAAAAAGTTGCAAATTGTCACAGCATATATATTAGACAAACATGTAAAACAAATATAACGAAATAATCCAAACTTTTACATGCACTATTGCGTCAAAGTTGGAAAGAGAAAAACATCCGAGAAAACATGAGTAAGATCAAGATATAAATCTGGGTTTCAAAGTTTTATCGTTAGTTTCAGCCTTTTCTGAGACCAAATGAGCATGATTTTTAAAATTTATAACCGATAAAACTAATATAAAAAAAAATCTGGTACGCTAGAGATTAGAAGAAAAGAATTATACAACTTAGTAAATCAATCATCAGATTATCCATTCTCTCTTAACTTTCTTTACGAAGTATCAGAATCTCAATCTGAATATGAGAGTACTTTGGCAGTCGCTAGCTCTTTTATGAGCATATTGAAGTTTTATTGTGCCATGACAAGCACACAGAATTATACAAATAAGGAAACAAACAAAATTCCAAAGGAACTGCCAAATAATTTGATAATGTTTCACACTCCATAAAAATACATAAAAGAGTTAAAATATACAAATTCAAACATATCTCTGCCTAAATCCTACCATATTTTTTTATCGATAAAAAGAAATTATATTAAAAACTCTCATACAAAGATGGCAAATTGAAAAGATATGGATAAGGCCACAATCGAATTACATAAAATATATATATATGTTTAATTAACTTTAATTTAGTTCTATGTACATATGATCAAATTGAGGAGCTGGAGATGGAGAGAAAGAGAAAGAGAAAGAGAAAGAGAAAGAGAAAGAGAAAGAGAGAGTAAAGAAGCTGGTACCTTTTTTCTCAGGGCGGGAGGATTCTTTTTATTCATTTGACGAAGGAATTAAATTGTCAAGGCAATGGTTATAAGCTTTTGAGGTTATTGAAAAATCTGCCTACCTTAGCTAGGTCGGACACTCCACTTGGGCATATCATAATGCAATAATTCTTGCAGTATCATGTGACCTATTGGAAAAGGCCTTTTTTTCTTTTCAATCCTTCAACTTGACAGTTGTTCTTGTAAGATTTCTCTCCCTCCCTCATGTGTATATCATAATTGTTTGACCTTTGCTATATATATGTGGACTACTATTATTGTTGATATACAAATTCTGCTAGTTCCTTCTTTTCTTCTTCTCTTTATTAAAAGTTGAAAGTATGTAGGACCTTTTCATTAATTTTGGAGAAACAATAAATCAATTCTTGCTACCTAAACTAAGACTTTCTCTTTATATATATATATATATATATATATATATAGGGGTTCCATCTACAGCAACCGGTTGTTGGGAGCAACCCATTTTTTGGCCAGCCGGTACAGCTTGTACCGGCCTTAGAATTTTTTTTTTATAAGCCGTAACAAGCTGTACCGGCTGGCCAAAAAGGGGTTGCTCCCCAACAACCGGTTGCTGTGGATGGAGACCCATATATATATATGAGTCCGGTTCCAGTCCGAACTCCCGCAGGCTACTAAAATGCGGATTTTTTTTTTGTTTTTTTTTAACAACTAAAAAAAGTTTAATATTTTATGGAACTGAAATTTTTATATAATACAGTGTTTTGGGTGTGATTTGGATACATATAACAAAACAGGTCTGTACAGACTTGTTTTGTTATATGTATCCAAATCACACCCAAAATACTGTATTATGTAAAAATTCTAGTTCCATAAAATATTAAACTTTTTTTTAGTTGTTTAAAAACAACAAAAAAAAAGTTCGCATTTTAAGAAAATCCGGGAGTCCGGATAAGATCCTCTGTGATATATATATATATATATATATATATATATATATATATATATATATATATATATATGGGAATCCTTCCATAGCAGCCGGTTGCCATGAGAACTGTGCAACAACCCCTTTTTGGACCGTTGATAAATTGAATTGAAGGCTGAGATTAGATTTAATATTTGATAAGCCGGCACAGGTTGTTATGCCTAATTATTTACCTGTACCGGCTTCTATTTTAATAAGAGATGCCCACGTAAAATTATATTGTCAGTATAGTTATAAGAAATGAATATTTATTATTAAAATAATCCGGCCGGTACAGCTTGTACTGGCTTACTCTTTTTTTTCGGCCGGAAGAGATTGTACCGGCTTACCTTTTTTATTTTATTTTTCTTCTTTTCTCCATTATATGTTATGACTCAACAAATTAAAATAACAAATTAAAATAAAATAAAATAAATAAAAAAGGACCCGGCCGGTACAGCCTGTCACGACTGGGAAATAAATAAAAAAATAATTTCTGTATCCAACTATTCGCTGCTAAAAAGATTCGAATTCGCGACCTCAAGCACCAATCCCTCGTCATATGACCACCCGAGCACCACGGGCCTAGCTGCTAATTTCAACCAAAGATATATATTTATAGTAAAACTTCACCATCCCCCAAAATCTATATATTATTATTATATTACAATTTATTTTTATATAAATCTATATTATTAATTGGATTTGTTAAAATAGAAATAAGTTAATATCTATATTTATTATTATCCCCTTTAATATTTTTCTTATTTTTGTAATAATATCAATAAAAGGATTATTAATATAAAAAAATAAATATCATTCTTTAATAAAATATAAAGTGAACATTATAAATCTTGCATTATTTGTATTAATAATTTTATTATTAAATTGGTTGAATGGAATTTAAATAGATTTATATTATAGTAATTTATTTTATTATTACACATATTTATTTTTATATTTATTTTAATTAGTATTTGAGTATGAGTAAATAATATGAAACATTATTTTTAATATTAATATAAATAATGTGATTATTAATAACTAGACCTGAATAATAATATCCATACAGTTCAACCAAATAGATATTCTTATTAATTAATATGTACATTAGATAACGCTTGACAAGTTTTATATCTCAGAGGCCGGAAGTAATCTTGCGGATTTCTTGTAGAGCTCTCATGCGATGCGGTAACGAAAGACTGTGACATCTTCCAAGGACCACTTCTCGCGGCAAATATCACTATTGGCATTAACGAATAAGTCAACATACTTGCATACAAAAATGCCACAGTCTGAGTCATTGTGTTGTTTCGGTCGAATCTTTGTGGTCTGCACGGTAGGATTACCGTTGGGCCACGCACACATCGGATTACCATTTCGCAAACAAAATGGTATCAAATGTACCTGCACGTAAAAAGTAGTTGGTTAATGAATTTTTAATATTAAAGGACATTATAAAAGTAAAATATTTTAAAACTACACATACCGCAACTTTAACGAATTCTGCGTACATTTCCTGTAACGTCATATGTTTGGTATCATTGTAGTACGGGTCAATTATCGTAACCATCCAATCTTCAACTCCAAATAGGAACAAGACAAAGTGGCGTTGATGTGTACTACACACCGACATGAATATGTATTGGCATTCGTGTAAAGGTGGGCCAACATCTTGGTTCACATACGGATGGCAAAAACTCCATGCATGAATATCTTCAGTTATGGGCCACATAGCTCTGCCTATGATGCATGAAGAATGAATTTATGAAACCAAATTTGTCCCACCTTTGTATTCCCCGCGACCTGTAGTATTACCTCCCTGTCTCGTAGCAACAACATATAAGCATCGAGAACATGCTCGAAAATCCATCCACCAGGTCCTAAGGAATGCAATGCATTGTGGTCTAAAACATATAACTCACGTGGATGTGACAAAGGATATAAATTCTCTTCCGAGGCCACCACGTTTCCAAACATATGTTTATTGATAAATGTCTCCTTCCAATCTTTCAGTTTTTTGGTAATGGACCCTTTTGGTCCATAAGAAATGTGATCTACCGCATCTTGTACCTGATTGAGACCCAAATGTACATTATTATTATTGTGCATGCCATTTTTATTTAAAAATATGAATATAAATAATACAAAGCCTACTTTAATTAAAACCATCATTATATATACCTTAAGTGAACAATCTCCTGTGACGTTAGAAAGTCCCGCAAAATCAGAGGTGGTTGGAATGTAACCCTCCTCATAGGCTTGGGAGGCAAGAGAGGTCGGAATGTAACACTCCTCGTGGGCTTGGGAGGTGGGAATGGAGCTCTCCTGCCATGCTTGTGTGGTAGGTATGTAGCTCTCTTGTACATAATCAGTTTGTTTCCCAAGCCCTTCATTGAATTGAGAGAATTCGGTTGGTGGTGCAAAAATTGTGGGACCCATCTGTCGAGGTATTTGTTTCCCTCTTGCTTCGAAGTCGTACAGACTATATTGGTAATCCTAATTGTGTTTTTGCAGAACCAACTCGGGAGGTAGCTGAGTAAGTGCTGAAAATTTATCAAGCAAAGACTTTTGCACTCTCAACCTGTCATGTAAGATGAACACAAACAAATATTAATAACACTAAATATGAATAAATGTAATATTAAGTATTTACTCTAATACATGATTAATTAAAGAAGAATAAATTTAATATTAAGTATTTACTCTAATACATGATTAATTAAAGAAGAATATAATATGGATCAAAGTGGATATAGGGGACCCCACCAGATCCCAACAACCTGCCTTCAAAATTAAATCCACTAATATCATCATCCCACGTCATGTAAGGCTGCCAAATCACATCCCACATAGACTTAATGTCTAACTCCCCTCGATAAAATGACAAATAGGTGGTGGGGATTTTCACGCCTACCAGGGTAACTGTGGGCTCCAAAATATGACCATGCTAAAGCCCTAGGTAACCATACGGATGATTGTGGCCAAGGGTTTGGCCTTCCAATATTTACACGCTCATAGGCCCAAATTTGTAACAATGTTACTTAACCATTAATGTATTTAACTCCTTTCCTAGTAGCAATATATAAAGATCTGTACAAATATGCTAACACTGCCGCGCCCCAAGAGTACGTTACACAATCTTCTGCGTTGGCAATAAACGACATATATCTTGGGTGCACACTATTCCTATTCATATTCGGGAATAATATTGCCCTCACACAACCACAACATGTAGGCCTTTGTGTGTCGCCCTACAACATCTTTACTTGCATTCTCGGGATAATTATTAAAATGTTCGTGCAACCACACTAATGAAATTGTACTGCGCTTTTTTGAACTAAAATATTCACCGGCTAATTTATCTCCAAAACAGTCCCTAAAATAATTCAAATTGGTGACAGCAAGGGGACCCGTTAAGGGCTTTCCCACCACCGGTAACCCAAAAATAAAGTGAACGTCCTCTAACGTGATTGTTATTTTTCCACAGTTTAAATGAAAAGTATTAGTCTCTGGGCGCCATCTCTCGACTAGGGAAGATATTAGACCAAGGTCAGTTTGGTGTACAACACCTCGAAAACTTCCAAATCCACATTTATCTAAAAGGATTTTTTGTTCTTTTATCAAATTCCACTGATTATATTTTTGATCAGTATATTGACTGGAGCCTAGTTTTCCCCTATCTTTCCCATGATATATGTCATCTGATACATGATCTTGTTGATCATGAAGAACACTTGGATCAATTGGCCCATATTCCCAGTTGTCCATCTTTTACCTAAATACAACATCAATTCACATATTAGTATTAAAAAAAATACATTAATGACAGTAATAACAATACACAATAACATGCATTAATGACAACAAAAACAATAACATGCATGTAATCCACTGAAATTGTGTATAAGTGTATTAATGACAATAAAAATAATAAATGAAAAATAATAATAAAATAAAAATAATGGAACAATTGAGTACACTGGAATAATTTTTTTCATTTATATACAATAAAAACTATTATTTTACTATTATACGAAAACAATAAAATAAGTGCAGAAACTATTAAAAACTGAACAAATAACAATAAATAAAAACTATTACAAACAAAACAAATAACAACAACAGCTATAACAATATCTTACATGCTGCAAATAATAATATGAAATGGAGTACCAATAACAATATCTTACAAAAAATTCGTTATCTTCAGAATATAATAAATGGAATCCAGCCGCTTCAACTTGTTGAAGTTTTTTGCTCCTCTCTTCCGAAATACTCCTCTCTACTCGCTGTTATTTTTATTTTATCTAGCTATATACTGAACTTTAGTTTGAACAACGTGTGTTCTCAATAGATGGTTAAATAAGCTCATGTAAGCCGTTACATAGAATAATTTAGGACCAAATTCAAACACTGATACTGTTGTGGGTCTTAGATTTTTAGTTTACCGAGCTTGCAGGTGTTCTTTCCCGAGGCGATGTGGCAGAAAAAGCTTTGTCCCTTTGCTCAGCCGGTACAGGCTTCACTGGCTGGAAATGGAAATTATTAAAATAAGTGCTCGGTCGGTACAGGCTTAAAATATAAAATTAAAATATATTATTAATAAAAACGCTCGGCCGGTACAGGCTATACCGGCTTATAATAAAAAATTAAAATATATTATTAATAAAAATGCTCGGTCGGTACAAGCTATACCAGCTTGGAATAAATTCATTTTTTCGCTGCTAAACAGACTCTTACCCGCGACCTCAAGCTCCAAACCCTCGTCATATGACCACCCGAGCACCACGGGCCTAGCTGTCATATTTTACCTTGGATTTGAATATATCTTAAAACATTCCATTTTCTATTATTATATTAGTCCATTATTATTATAATTCTATTATTATTACGAATTGAGTATAAAACCGTTACATATTGTAGCGGCTTATGTACTTTTTATTATTTTATTACCATTATTATTATTATTATTATTATTATTATTATTATTATTATTATTATAAAGACTGTCTGGTGAATAAGTAGTCAAACATAATAATAAAGCACTATGGGATTAGAAAAAAGCTGACATTGATTATATGAGAAAAGTATGATAGTTTGACTTCTTGAGCATTAACCGCTACAAGCTGTACCGGCTAGTCTTTTTACCCTTTAAATATTGTCTAGGAAGCTGCTATTTTCTCAAGTTATCTTCTTATCCTTCCATAGAATTTGTTCTCGGATATTAATTTCTCTTTTCACCTCTACTCATAATTTGTTTCATCTGGTTGCCCACTTTCACTTCAGAAAATCAAGTTGAAGTTCTGATCGAGCAAAATTCATCACTATTATTCACAAGTAAGTTTTTCAAAATGTCATATAATACATCTGAATTTGTCAGTGAAGTTGAAAGTAATAAATTTGATATTGTTCTCTACGTTGGTCAATTATTTTGTACGTTGGAAGATGTTAAAAATTTTTATAGATCATATGCTCGTAAAAATGGATTTGAGATTAGAATTGCAACTAGTCATAAACATGCTAATACGAATGATATCAGATCTAGGATGTATGTATGTAAGAAAGCCGGTACACTACTTGTTGACAAGAGTTTACCTGATGATGAAGATAGTAGTAATAAAATAACTAGAAAGAGAGACTCTATAGGACGAACAATGTGCAAAGCTAAAATATATGTTGTCCACAATAAGAAAGAAGACAATTGGCGTATTTCTACAGTTGAATTAGAGCACAATCATCACTTAGTGACCCCCACCAAAGTAGATTTGATAGAGACACACAGAAATATTACTCCTGTTGCAAGAAATTTAATTGACACTTTAAATAAGTCCGGTATTGGTCCTAGTAAGATGATGAATGTTTTGAGCACAATGGGAGGTGGGTTGCAAAACGTTCCTTTCTCTACTGCCAATGTTGAGAATGTGGTACGAGATTTAAGGCGTGATTCTGCAAATGAAAATGATGCACAAGCTGCTGTCAATCATTTGAACAAAGTTGCATCCAGAAATGCCAGCAAATTTTTTTTCCGAGTGAAACCCGGTGAAAACAACCGCATAGCTTGTATTTTGTGGGTTGACGCCCGATCAATGTTTATGTATCAACGGTTCGAAGACGTTGTGACATTTGATAGTACATACCAGAAAAATAAGTATGACATGCCGTTTGTTCCATTTGCCGAGGTTAACCACCATTATCAATCTATATTATTTGGATTTGCATTGTTACGAGACGAGACAGAGGACACTTTCGTTTTGGTATTACAGACATGGCTTGAAGCCATGGACTACAAGGCACCTACAACCATCATCACTAATCAAGACAGAGCCATGAATAATGTTATTGCTACAGTACTTCCTTCTAGTTATCATTTATTGTGTTCTTAGCATATTAGAAATAAATTTCCTGAAAAATTGCATCATGTTTATTCTGAGCACCCATCGTTCAAAAATGATTTTAACAACTATGTGTATAACTCATTGTCCATCGAGGAATTTGAAGAGCGTTGGCATATTCTGATAAGTTCCTATGAATTGTATACCAATGAATGGCTTGGAAGTTTGTATGATGTACTACAGAAATGGATTCCAGCATATACAAAGAGATATTTTGCCGCGGGAATGACTACCACTGGAAGAAGCGAGAACATGAATGCCTTTTTTGATGAGTATGTTAATGCATCAACAGGTATGCTATGTTTTGTACTGCAGAGTCAAAAGGCTGTTGAAAGAAAGTTTATCAGGGAGAGGAAGGCCGACTACATAACAAAACATCGTAAAAGGATTATGGTACTCGGTTCATCTTTAGAAGTTCATGTTGCACAAGTGTACACAAAAGAGATGTTTAGACGTTTCCAACGTCAATTCGTCGATTCCATGAAATACAATGTTCATAAACTTAGTGAGTTGTGTGTCACTGATACTAAGGTTTATGCAGTGTATAATGCAGATGCAACTGAAAGTAGTGGAAGATATAAAGAAGTTGTCAACAATCGTCAACTGGGATCGGTAACATATAATTACCAAATGTTTTCTCACTCTGGTGAATTATATAGGCACATCTTGAGATATTTCATAGCAAAGAGTATTTTACAAATACCGAGCGACATGATCCTTCATCGGTGGACAAGAGACGCGAACAAAAGCAATGGTGAAGACTTACTCTTTAACTCCACATCTGCTGACTTCGAACAAAATCAAGCAATGCGCTATAATCACTTGATGAGTGATTACTAGGAGTTAGCGAGCAAAGAGGCTTGCTCAGTCCGAGGTTACAAAATTGTTCTTAAACTGAATGCAAGAGGAAAAGACTTGGTTGACGAGTATGATCTGGATGAGAATATTACTGAACTGGCAGATGACGACATTGATTGCACAGTTGGAGATCCAAATCATGATATGGGATACGATAATGACGATGAAGATGCAGAGGTGGAAGCAGAAGAAGAGTTTTTGCTGCCTATTATTTCTCAAACAAAGGGCCGCAAAAAACAATCTAGATTCAAGAGTGCACTCGAGAAAATCATTCCTTCTAAGCCTCATCGAAAATGTACAATTTGTAACTTTGAAATCGACCACGATAAGCGAAATCACTATCAAGTGCTAGGGATTCCTGAGCCAAAAAAATAGGCGTCGGTTGTATTAATCATGCTATGTTTTTTTTATTTTATGAAAATGAACATGTAATATGTACTATTCCTCTTAATGTTATGCAGTACTAGTATTGGTATAATCTGTACTTCTAATATTGATAATCACATTATTATTATAATAATACTTCACTACTTTTATAAATTCGATAAGTAAATTAATTTCCTGAAATGTCTTGAAAAATTATCATCATTACTTATTAGACTAATTGAACTAATTTTATTAATAATAAAATCATTGCTTAATATATAAAATCACTTAATATATAAAATCATTACTAATAATCATTGCTTAATAATAAAATTATTAATACTAATAATGCAAGATTTATAATGATTACTTTATATTTTAGTAAAGAATGATATTTATTTTTATATATTAATTATCCTTTTATTGATATTATTACAAAAATAAGAAAAAAAATATTAAAGGGGATAATAATAAATATAAAAATTAACTTATTTCTATTTTAACAAACCCAATTAATAATATAGATTTATATAAAAATAAATCGTAATATAATAATAATATATAGATTTTGGTGGATGATAAAGTTTTACTATAAATATATATCCTTGGTTGAAATTAGCATTTAGGCCCGTGGTGCTCGGGTGGTCATATGACGAAGGATTGGTGTTTGAGGTTGCGAGTTCGAATCTGTTTAGCAGCGAATAGTTTGGTACAGGAAAAAAAAAATTATTTCCCAGCCGTGACAGCTTGGTCCAGCCGGGATCAAAATATTTTTTTATTATTTCTTTATACAAGTCGGTACAAGCTCTTCCACCCAGAAAAAAAAGAGTAAGCCGGTACAAGCTGTACCAGCCGGATTATTTTAATAATAAATATTCATTTCTTATAACTATACTGACAATATAATTTTACGTGGGCCTCTCTTATTAAAATAGAAGCCTGTACAGGTAAATAATTAGGCACAACAACCTGTGCTGACTTATCAAATATTAAATCTAATCTCAGCCTTCAATTCAATTTATCAACGGTCCAAAAAGGGGTTGTTGCACAGTTCTCATGGAAACCGGCTGCTATGGAAGGATTCTATATATATATATATATATATATATATATATATATATATATATATATATATATATATATATATATAGTGTCTGGTTCTTATAAGGGCTCCGTTACTTTGTTAAAATGCGGACTTTTTTTGGGGGTTTTTTTATTAAAAACAACTAAATTTTTTTTAATATTTTATGGAACTGAAATTTAACAAAGTAAGGGAACCCTCACCTGATCGGTTCTGTATATATATATGATCCACATTTGAAGTTAGATCTTAAATTTAAATGACTCACAACTATTGTGCGATAAGAACATAAATAAAAATGGTAAGTATTTTCTTCTATCTGTATAACTGTTATGCGGAACATTCTTTTATTAAACTGGGTAAATTTAACATTTATTTGTGGGTTAGGTTTTGCACAACTGTTTGTTAGGCTAGCTTCTAAAAATAATTGTGCGGACACGTTTTTCCTCAAACTTTAGATCTAAAAACGGACGACCGAATCTAGATTACATGGATGGGGGATCCCATGCATCCAACTTTGAATGTGTATTACTCACTATATATGTATTTATAGGAACGCATATATACATATATATATATATATATATATATATATATATATATATATCAAAATATGTATATACATAGCTGTGTAGTACACAGTGTTTTTACTATAGCGACGGTTAACCAGTCACTATAGCTATTCTGGTCTATGGCGACGATTTCAGCGACGGGTGAACCGTCGCTATAGCCCAAACAAATTATCGTTATAGGCAACTGTGTACTACACAACTATGTATGTATATATATATATATATATATATATATATATATATATATATATATATATATATATATTGGGAATTAATCCATGGCAATCGGTTGTCATGGACACTATTGAACAACCCTGCCACTACAGGCTATAGTGCAGGCCTTCCCTTTTTCCTTCCATACCGCATCCCTTTTTTCCTTGGCCCTTTGCTTCCCTTTTCTTATTATGAATATTATTAGTAAATTAGTAATAATATTAATTATGAATATTATTAGTAAATATTAATAGTAAACTTTAAATTAAAATATTAAATAATATTAATATTTACTAATTTATTAATAATATTTATAATTTATTATTAATATTTACTAATAATATTCATAATTAATATTATTTAATATTTTAATTTGAAGTTTACTATTAAATATTAAATATTCAAATTAAAATTAAAATATTAATATTAATATTTACTAATTTACTAGTAAACTTCAAATTAAAATATTAATACGTATATATATATATATGGGAATTCCCATAAAATATTAATATTAATATTTATTAATTTACTAATAAACTTCAAATTAAAATATTAAATAATATAAATATTTAATAGTAAACTTCAAATTAAAATATTAAAACTCTGTACATTAATATGCACTACGGGCCAAAGATAATTGTTTGCATCATCAGTGGTCATGATCATGCCAATCACTTGTTCATCTATGCACTACGGGCCAAAGAGGACTTTCACCACAAACCTTTATATGTAACATTAAAGGTCATGATTATACCAATACACAAATCCTGGTCATAATCATACCAATCAACAGTCCATCTTTGCACTACGGGCCAAAGATGACTTTCACCACAATATAAGTATGAGGATGATGACAATAATATAATGAATGAATCAAGTGAGATCAAAGATAAATATTAGAGATTTATAATTTAATTAATCCAGAGTTCAAGAATGTCCAAATTATCAACATGATCACCAATTGTGGAGTAAAATTCAAGAATGATATTTAAGATTCAAATTTCAAAGATAATTTGGACAAATAAAAGAAACTAAATTCCGTCATGAATAGTACTCTAGCATGAATAGTACCCTAGTACTTCGGTATGAATAGTACCCCAGATGAATAGTATCCCGATATGAATAGTACTACGGATGAATAGTATCCCGAAATAAAAATATTAAAATTTAATAAGAAAGTTTAGACCAATATTCCAAGTGAAATGATATTAGATGAAGCGCAAATCCTCGAGAAATTCTTATCATTTCAGGAATTATAGAAACAATAATTACCATAATAAGTTTAAATTTAGGAATATGAAATTAAATAACATCACTTACATAATATGAAGTATGAAAGAAAATGATATCTCTTACGAATATTGAAAGAAAGTAACATCCTTTACCTTAATAGGAGACTAGCTCTGACTGGTATAACGGCGAAATCTTGCACTATTAACTACACTCAAAGTATCATTCTATTCAAAAGAAATACAAACAATATTATAGAAGAAGAATTTCTAATATTGTGATGGTGAGTTTTTCATCGTCTGAAGATGTATCCTTTTATAGACTGATGTTTAGTAGACATGCGTCCGTTACTTACAGAATTTTTATCACGGGTTTGTAACTCATCAGTATACAATTTGAAACCTTCAACCAATAAGGGAGTACCCTTTACAACAATTCACACATTGCCAGAATAAAAATGTTTCCATTAAAAAAAATTGACCAATCAGGGACTACCCCCTTGTGAAGGTAACTACCAATATTAAAAGAAAAGAAAGGGTTAACCAATCATAGGCTACCCCTTTGTGAAGGGAACACCAATATTAAAAGGAAAAAGAATGTTTAGCCAATCAAAAACTACCCCTTTGTGAAGGGAACTCCATCTGCCAAAGTTTAAAAAGAAAGGAAGACACGCCTCTTAGAAGTTTTGGCAAATGAGTGGCTCTTCTTGTAAAAGAATTCCATATTTTTTAAAATCAAATAGAACAATACCAATTTATTCATATCTTTTCAATTGTGAAACATTTATTAATATTACTATAGACTCACAATATTGACAACCAAATTATTCCCAAGAAAGAATGAGCTTTTCGATAAGATTTTCTCCTTACTGGCGCGCAATTAGATAACCTAACCCCTTTCTTCGACAGAACTTTCTAAACATTATCAATAATGCTAACTTATAATAATATCATATCAAATAATATGAGTTACTGTGTCCTGACAATTATTAATTTAACAATATAAAATATTTTGCATATGTTACTGTAACAGTTATTGAATCAATAATATGACATACTATGCAACAACTACTATAAAAATTATTGAATGAAATACTGAGTGACTTCTTATGTAAGAATCAATAATAAGAGATATTGTGTAATACCGTGTGCTACTGTGCAACAAAGCGTATTACTGTACTTTTATCACTGGGTATTTCAACAGTTTAACGAAAAAAGTTTTGCCATTATTTTTATAAAAAGGTTATTTTTGTCGTTTCTATATCCGACAGTTATTACGTTGTGGGATCCACCAATGATTGAGCCTTCGTACTGAATATTCCCCAACAAAAAGAATATTCCTCGAACAAACAAATATTTTATGACAACTTGCTTACTTTATAAAATTTATACATATCACCCATAACTATAACATTTATTAAATTATCACCTTACTATTTAGAATACTATTCAGAGAAAATTAAATAGTTATTCATAAAAGTTGGGGTCTTACATATTTTGTTGCCTATGATCATGGTAGTTTACAATCGTCAATCTGCATACGGGATCCATATTTGTTCTTGACTTTACTCATACCGGGGAATAAGAGTCCTAGCTACAAAAGACATAAACGTGTACCTCAGGTGTGACGCCCCCAAAATAGGTTCACACAACCCATTTTGAGTCACCAAATACATACCACAGAATCCAAATACAAACTTTCCTATTTACAACTATTAACTGTCGTGCAAAATATAACAAAACATATACTGTGAGTTATAATACAAATATTTTCCGTAGACAATATTCACACTCAAATAAAGTCTTCATTACAATTATTGTCACACTATTTCACAACAAAGCGAAGACTTCAATAGTAACTATCTCGGACCATTACTCCACTCCCCGACTAGTCCCAGCTACACTTTCATTTCTGAGAAGAACAATGAAACAAAAAGGAAAAGAGTGAGCTAGCTCAACTAGCTAGTAAAGAATATTATGACTAAGATAATAAGGAATAAATTATCTTTAGCCTTCAACAATGATAAATGAGATAAAATATAATGGACAATAAGTTTTAGATCAACAACTGCAGCAGAATTAACAATCCATTAGAAGAGTCAAGTAGAGCATGATGTCTACTATCTTCTATTACTTAAAAGTCCATCATCAATATTTTATCCATGTAACACCAATCAATAATTATTTCCAATCATTGAATTATCTATGCACTACGGGTCAAAGATATCTGTTTATATCACTAGTGGTCATGATCATGCCGAACACCTGTCCATCTATGTACTACGGGCCAAAGAGGACTTTCACCATAAACCTTTATATGTAACATTAAAGTCATGATTATACCAATACATAATTACTGGTCATAATCATATCAATCAACAGTCCATCTTTGCACTACGGGCAAAAGATGACTTTCACCACAATATAAGAATGAGGATGGTGACAATGATATAGAGAATGAATCAAGTGAGATCAAGGATAAATATTAGAGATTTATAATTTAATTTATCCAGAGTTCAAAAATGTCCAAATTCTCAACATGATTACCAATTATGGACTAAAATTCAAGAATGATATTTAAGATTTAAATTTCAAAGATAATTTGGACAAAGAAAAGAAACTAAATTTCGCTGTTAATAGTACTCCGGTCGGCATGAATAGTACCCCGGATGAATAGTACCCTGACATGAATAGTATCCCAGATGAATAATACCCCAACATGAATAGTACCCCGGATGAATAGATTAAAATCTAATAAGTAATTTCAGACCAATATTCTAATGTAATGATATTAGATACATATATCACTACAAGAAAAAGGCTCTTCTACGACCGCATATCAGCGACTGCGTTCGGTCGCCAATCGACATTAGCAACCAAAAATAGTCGCTACTATATGTCGCACGTACTGTGGTCGCTGAGCGGACGTCAGCGACCATCTTTAGCGACTGCCTTGTCAACGACCGTATAATAGTGACTGATCGCGTCGCTGATCTTAGTCACCGTGAGTCAGGTGTCAAAGGTGACGTGGCCAAGTGTTAGCGACCAACAATAGCGATTGACGCAATCGCTAACAACCTCGAGTCATATTCGGTCGCTGAAAACTATTGGTGACCGCATACGGTCACTGATGAGTAATTTAAAATAAATGGTTGTTTTGTTGATTTCCCAAATTTTTTGTACCTTTTATATCCCAACACACAACAATATATATAAATAAATCAACATCCATACAAATCCATCTATATTCGTGTGTGTATATATATATATATATACAATCTAATAAAACCAACACAATAATATAAACATCCACGCATATTGTGCTTATATATATAATTAAACAAGTACCGTCCGAGTAAAATTTATATACAAAATTCATAATGTACAATATAAACATGAATTTAATTATTCAGTGAGTAAAAATTATACTCAAATGTCAATTACCAAGACAAAGAAGGAATACAAATGCCTTCACGGATCAATATCATCCATATGGGGCTGTAATAAAAGAATAAAACATGTATTATTGAATGTAAAGTTAAACATGCAAAGTAGCACATATATAAAGCTAAAGTACATAAAGTTAAACATATATAAGATTCCGCTCATTCTGCTGCTCTTCTACTCTCGCCACAACATCTGCTAACTCCTCAGGAGGCAGAAACTGCAGATGCATGCCAAGTGTGAGCAGAAGAGTCCGATCTTGACATATATCTTTCACAAAGTCAACAAGAGTGTGCAGTGTCGGATAGCAGGATGACTAAGCAGACTGACTAGCAAAGTTTTCAGTGCCACTGATAGTCGGTCATCGTCGTTGTCCTTGGCCTTTGACATAATTCTTCTTCACAACTGACTCCCTCTCCTACAGTTCTTGATCAATCGGCGATCGCGGGGTGCCTTTTGGATAGCGCTCATTTAGTAGGTTCTTATAAGTGTCATGTCAGCAGGTTAGAAATTAAATAGTTAACGATAAATATAAAATGCTTAAGAATGATGTAAAAATTTATAAACATATTAAAGTATACTGCTATCTTGATAGCCTCAGGCAAACCATCGCGGGTGGCAACATATACATCCAGCCAATAGATGGGTTGACCCTGAGACGATGCCTCCTATAAAATTAATATGCTCATATATTAATAAGTAAACATGTGTGATGTACTAAAACTAAAACTAAAACTTTATACTCAATACGTACCCTGGCAGTAATGTGCTGCACCTGTGATATACTGCCGCCTTTATAGGTTCCTTTTGCCTTTTCGCTTGTAGGTACACCTAAGGCTCTGTTCACAGAGGTAGTCTTCCGTCTCTTGAACCATCCATCGGCTCTCCACTGGGCACACATATCAGCCCATATTCTCTTTGTGCACCACCAAGGGCTATGCTCATACATGTAGTCCTCACCCTGTCCTGGATGGTCAATCCTTGCATTATGAATGGATTTTTGTCTTTCCTTATTTAGATTATCTTTGGTTCGAACGTCGCACATTTGCCAGAATAGTGTCTGAATAACTAATGCATGTGCGTCTTCCCATCTATATCTCTTTTTCAAATGAAACAAGCATTAATAATATTAGAAAAGTTATTAATTATATTTTAATGAGCATTAATAAAAAAAATATACACCTGAAATTCAACCCAAACAGCATCCTTGTAGGCGCTAGGTGTGCTCGCCCACGTAATCACTGTCGTAGGCCAGTTTTGTAAGCATAATTGTGAAATGCATTTCAGAATTGTGCCATCACAAAATACACTACAATATACAACAATTTACATTAAATACGGGCATTTGATTATAATATTTTAAGCAAGTTACATTAGTATAGATCTTAAACAATTGAAGTATAAAATGTTGATATATAAAATTTTAACATACATGTTGTCTGGAGGTGTGACGCCCCCAAAATAGGTCCAATCCATCCAAAAACAACTACAACTTCATTATTACAATTGTCGTGCAAAATACGACAACACTTATGCTGTGACTTTAAAAACAAATATTGTCTTCTAGATAATATCCACACTAAAATAAAGTCTTCATTACAATTATTGATACACTATTTTACAAAATAGTGAGAACTACTATAACAACTGCCTTGGAACATCACTTCGCATCCCGACTACTCCCCGCTATATTTTCGCTTCCTGAGAAGAAAAATGAAACAAAAAGGAAAAGGGTGAGCTCAACTAGCCCAGTAACATCAATCAATATACATCTTTAATCAAATAGTCATATTTGCACTACAGGTCAAATATATTAATCAGTCGGTCATGTTTATCTCAACACATGTTCATCTTTGCACTACGGGCCAAAGATATTCATCATGAAATCATTCATCTTTGCACTATAGGCCAAAGATATTCCGTAATATCATCAGTTAGGACTGAGGATGATGAAAAATATATTTTAAAGAAAACGAATCCAGTGAGACAAAAGAACAAATATTAAGGATTCGTACTTCGGTTTATCCATGTTCAAAAATACTCCATAATAAACTATTGTGGAGCAAAATTCAAAAATGAAGATCAAAACATAGATCCAATCAAAGATGGGAACCATAACAGACAATCTTGCACACAGAAAAGAAAATATAATTTTTTTATGAATAGTGTCGTATACGTGAATATTGCCGTATATGTGAATAGTAACTCCGACACTAAAAGGTAGAAATTCCACAAGAAAAATTATCATGCTTCGTGAATAGTACTCGTGAATAGTAACTCGTAAATAGTAACTCGTGAATAGTAACTCGTGAATATTAACTCATGAATAGTAACTCGTGAATAGTAACTCCGACATGAAAAGATCAGAATTTTACAAGAAAAATCTTACTAATATTCCGGCATAATGATATTGAAAGAAATAATATCATTTAAAAAAAATAACATCCCTTACCTTAAAAGAATAGTACTTCTGACTGAAATATCAGATATAACGCTGAAGGAAACTTGCACCGTATAGCAACACTCAAAGTATCAAAATACTCACAAGAATATGCTCGATAATATAGAGAGAGAAAACTTCAGTTTCTGGTGTGATTTTTAATTCTAACCTAAGCACCCTATTTATAGGAAAATACTTAGAATACCAAAGTAGAAAATTTAATAAAACAATAATATATTTATATAAATTTCCTACGCACACCAAGAAATCAGAATTCAGTATTTTTCACATGCTAGTGGGGCCCGCCAACATGAAAAACATGTTTTAAACAATTTTTGTAACAAAATAAATCTAGACCCAATATTTCAGAACTTTAATAATTCATAATAAATAGCCCTTTTATCAGAAAAATTTAATTCTCTACAACTTTGCAGAAGAAAGTTTTTCCAAATTTCAAACAAAAATTGACCGAAATCCACAAACGGATGATTTTGCAGACTATAATCAAATTTTAATCAAAAATAGGGTCCACCAACACACAAAACATGTGTTAAACATTTTTTGTAACAAAAAAACTTTTCCTCCTCATTTATTCATATATCACACATTCATTGTAAATGAATTATTTTATCAGAAAAGATAAAATATCAATTTTCAAAAAGATAAAATATCAATTTTCAAAAAGTGTCACTTTAAAAATTTTCTCCATCTATAGCCACATAAAATGAATATTTTCCTTATCATATAAATCAATATTTAATTATTCATAAATAATATTACAGAATCACAATACTGACAACCAGGCCGTTCCCAGGAAATAGGGGGCTTTCCAATAAGGATTTTTCCTTACTGGCGCGCAATTAGGTGACCAAACCTCTCCTTAGACAGAACTTTCTAGACATTGCCAATAATGTTATCTAATAATATTATTCAAATAATATGAATTATTGATCTGATAATGAAAAATATTGTGTAGTGACAGTTATTGAAACAACAATAATATAAAATATCAATGTAGCAATTATTGAATCAATAAAATAAAATATTGAAGAGTAATTACTGTAACAATTATTGAGTAGTGTCAAGAATCAATAATTGGTGCAATATCGTGTGCTACTGTGTTTTAACCACCGAGTATTCCAACAGTATTAACGGTAACAACTACATCGTTATTTATAAACAACTTATATTTGTCGTTTTCTTCATTCAATCGCTTTCCGTTATGGGGCCCACACAAGGCTGCGCCGTCGTACGAATATTCCCTGACAACCAAAATATTCCACGACCAAACGAATATTCTCCGACAACAATGAATATTTTATAACCACTTGCTTATTTAAAATATTTTCGCATTTTACCCATAACTAACCACATTAATCAAATAAACCCCTTACTATTTCAAAATAATAAATAGAGGAAATTCCATTTTATTAAAAAATAAAAGAAAATTGGGGTCTTACAACCTCCCCTCCTTATGAAATTTTGTCCTCGAAATTGACGCATGTACCTGATGTTTCGAAAAGGTGAGGATACCTCGCTTTCATTTTTGATTCCAACTCCCATGTCATTTCTTCAATAGCATGGTTCATCCACAAAACCTTGACTTGTGGTATAACCTTTGTGCGTAGGACATGCTCTTTTAGATCTTGACTGTTACTTCCTCGCACGTTAAATCTTCAGTTATCTCATCTTGTTCTAACTCAATAATGTGGTTCGAGTCATCCATATATTTACGTAACATCGATACGTAAAAAATGTTATGAACACGCGACATACTTGGCGATAAAACGAGTCTATAGGCCACAGTTCCTATTCGATTGAGGATTTCAAATGGATTAATAAATCGAAGGTTTGAGCTTTCCTCACATCGCCGATTCTAGCTTTTGGAATAACAACTTCTTGCACCTCCTTCTTCATATTCATCAGCTCCGGTGTGTAGCTTGAGCGGTTTTAACTTTATCGATTAAATTTGATTCTACTCGTATATCATCACGTGGGTCCCTAGAGTCTTTAACTCTATCTCTATCATTTGTAAGTTATACGAAATGGGTTTTGACAATATCGCACTCGTACTCGTATACAATCTTTTACTCAACACGTCAGCTACCACGTTCACTTTTCCAAGATAGTATGGTCAGAACATGTGCCAAAATGAGTCTCCTCTTAAGTTCTTTGAAGCTCTTCCCACATTCCTTGCTCCATTCGAATTTTGTATCTCTACGAGTCAGTTGAGTTAATGGAATAACGATTCGAGAAAATCTTTCCACAAATCTTCGATAATAACCAGCTAAACCCAGAAAACTACGTATTTCGATTACTTACTTAGGTTGCTCTCAACTGTGACTCATATCCCAATCTTAGATAGTACGTCACAATGGCACCTATTAGTTTACTATCGCACGAATATGACGTCCCCTACGAAAAGTTTGGCTTCAGTGCATTCCACAAAGGAAATCACCAGTTAGAGGCTCAATTATCAACTTCTATAGTTGGATTTTTAACTCCTGAAGTTCAATAGGAGTTATTCAATATGAGATTTTAGAAATGGGTTTTGTACCGGGTTCAAAGTCAATACAAAAATCAGTATCACGCTCTGGGAGTAGGCTAGGAAATACATCAGGAAATTTACTAACAACAGAAATATCATTCAAATCTGACGTATTTTTGTTCAAGTCCATGACATGGGCTAAGAAAACTTGACATCCGTTTTTCAATAAACGAATGAATTTATGGCTTGATATGAAAGTGTTTGACTTCAATGGTTTGGTTGCTTGAATTCGAATAATGGGTTGCTTAGGAATATGAAAACTAACAACCTTACGAAAGCAATCAGTTTTGGCATGATGAGTAGTTAACCAATCAATCCCTAAAATCACATCAAAAGCAAGTATCTTTAAAGAGATAAGATCAATAGGTAATGTGATGGTGCCAACTTGGATCAAACAAGATTTATAAATAGTGCATGTAACGAAAGTTTCTCCTAACGGAGTCTCCACAGATAAGTCAAAGTCTAATTTCTCCGGAGTCAAGTTTAAACGTTGAGCATAAGCAGGAGAGATAAAAGAATGGGTAGAACTGGTATCTAATAAGGTATATATTTCGCAAGAATTTATAATTAACTAACCCGTGATACCTTCGTTCGGGTTCTTCGCATTTTGGCCAGTCACGACAAACGCTCTTCCAGGAACCTCTGACTTTGACTTGTCCGTATCCGCCTCTGGTGCCACCGTCCCAGCTGGACTTGATTTCGCTACAAGATAAAATCGAGCTATGTGACCGTCTTTTCACAACTAAAACATAACTTGGAAGGCTGTGAATAGTTTGGACTTATAAGTCCCTTCTCTCCATATTTGTAGCATATAACTGGCGGTCGTTCTCCTCCCATAAAATTTGTTGCTGGTGCTCGTACTGCTGCCGACGTCTTCCCGTCATCGTTAAATCTTATCTTCTTGAAATTTACACTTGAATTATTTCTTCTATTATCTTGGTCATGATTACCACCGAAATGGTTACCATTTCTGGCATGATAATTTCCTCCACGATGGTTATCATTGTTCCGATGACCGTTTCCATTGGTACGATTATCATCGAGTTGTAGGTCGTTATTCTTCAGTTGAGCTGACTCATTATCGCGCTCCAATAACTGAGCCCTATTCACAACATCTGAATATAAACAAAGTTTGTGAGAAATGAGGTATTGATGTATTTCGGGTTTCAAACCTCGCAGAAACATTCGCGTCATTCTCTCCTCATTATCAACCAAATGGGATGCAAATCGGAACAACTCGACAAACTTAGCTTCGTACTACAACACGTTCATATTATTTTGATCTAACTTGATGAACTCTACCTCCTTCATGTGACGAATACTTTCAGGAAAATACTTGTCATTGAACAGTTTCTGAAATGTTTCCCAAGACATATTGAGTGCGACTAGATGGGTACGCTTCACATATTTCCACCAGTAATTTGCCTCATTACGGAACATAAAAGTGGCAAATGGAACCTTTTGTTCCTCTATGCATCCCAAGACATCGAATATCTTGGTAATTTGCTTGACCCACGTCTCCGCTTTAATCAAATCCGGCTTTCCCCAGAATTCTGGTGGTTCCAACTCTTTGAGCTGCTTGGCTGTGACAAACTGTGTGTAGCTATCATTTCCACCTATATTTTGTACACGAGTCTCCCTCGTCTGATTTTGCATGAACTGCAAAAAGCTTCTAAACAACCCTTCATTCATCGTCTGATCAGTGGTGTTTTTTACAGGAGTAACATTGTCGTCCTGTTGCACGTTCTCCTGATTGGTGAGTAAAGGTGTCTCCACGGTCTCATTTATTCCACTATTAACATTCTCAGTTGCCATTCTAAAATACTACCATAAAACAAGGGTTAATTAAAGAAATTAACATATCACATAATATCCCTATATTCTGACCAACAAACAAATAAGCTTAGGTAGGACACACTAGCGAAAGATTTATTCGTCTCTACCATCCTAGTTCTATTCCCCGATCTCCACCAGAGACCATATCCCTAAGCTCTAATACCAACTGTGACGCACCCAAAATAGGTCCAATCCACCCAACCTATTCTGAGTCACCAAATACATGGTACAGAAACAAATACAACTTCATTATTACAATTGTCGTGCAAAATACGACAACAATTATGTTACGACTTTAAAAACAAATATTGTCTTCTAGACAATATCCACACTCAAATAAAGTCCTCATTACAATTATTGATACACTATTTTACAAAATAGTGAGAACTACTATAATAACTGCCTTGGAACATCACTCCACACCCCGACTACTCCCCGCTATATTCTCGCTTCCTGAGAAGAAAAATGGAACAAAAAGGAAAAGGGTGAGCTCAACTAGCCCAGTAAAGAATATTATGACTAAGATAATGTACAAAAAAATTATCCTTAGTCTTCAACAGAGAAAAATCTGATAGAATACAATAGACAACAAGTTTTAGATCAACAACTGCAGCGGAAACAACAATTCATTAGAAGAGTTAAGTAGAGAATGAAATCTACTATCATCTATGAATTTAAAACTCCATCATCAATATTTTATCCCTGTAACATCAATCAATATACATCTTTAATCAAATAGTCATATTTGCACTACAGGCCAAAGATATTAATCGGTCGGTCATGTTCATCTCAACACCTATTCATCTTTGCACTACGGGCCAAAGATATTCATCATGAAATCATTCATCTTTGCACTACAAGCCAAAGATATTCAGTAATATCATCATTTAAGACTGAGGATGATGAAAAATATATTTTAAAGAAAACGAATCCAGTGAGACAAAAGAACAAATATTAAGGATTCGTACTTCGGTTTATCCATGTTCAAAAATACTCCATAATAAACTATTGTGGAGCAAAATTCAAAAATGAAGATCAAAACATAGATCCAATCAAAGATATGAACCATAACAGACAATCTTGGACACATAAAAGAAATTATAATTTTTCTGTGAATAGTGTCGTATTTGTGAATAGTGCCGTATACATGAATAGTGCCGTATACATGAATAGTAACTCCGACACTAAAAGGTAGAAATTCCACAAGAAAAATCATCATGTTTCGTGAATAGTAACTCATGGATAGTAACTTGTGAATAGTAACTCATGAATAGTAACTCGTGAATAGTAACTCCGACATGAAAAGATCAGAATTTCACAAGAAAAATCTTACCAATATTCCGGCATAATGATATTGAAAGAAATAATATCATTTAAAAAAAATAACATCCCTTACCTCAAAAGAATAGTACTTCTGACTGGAATATAAAATATAACGCTGAAGGAAACTTGCACCGTATAGAAACACTCAAAGTATCAAAATACTTGCAAGAATACGCTCGATAATATAGAGAGAGAAAACTTCAGTTTCTGGTGTGATTTTAATTCTAACCTAAGCACCCTATTTATAGAAAAATGCTTAGAATACCAAAGCAGAAAATTTAATAAAATAATAATATATTTATATAAATTTCCTACGAACACCAAGAAATTTGAATTCAGTATTTTGCACATGCTAGTGGGGCCCGTCAACATGAAAAACATGTTTTAAACAATTTTTGTAACAAAATCAATTCAGACCCAATATTCTGGAACTTAGATAATTCATAATAAATAGCCATTTTATTAGAAAAATTCAAATATTATGTCCATTCCATAGGAAATTTAATTCTCTACAACTTTGCAGAAGAATGGTTTTCCAAATTTCAAACAGAAATTGACCGAAATCCACATACGGACAATTTTGCACGCTATAATCAAATTTCAGTCAAATATAGGGTCCACCAACACACAAAACATGTGTTAAATATTTTTTGTAACAAAAATAATTTTCCTCCTCAATTAGTCATATATCACACATTCATTGTAAAAATATCACCATTATTATATTATTATAATATAATAATATATTTAAATGAATTATTTTATCAGAAAAGATAAAATATCAATTTTCAAAAATTGTCACTTTAAAAATTTTCTCCATCTATATCCACATAAAATTAATATTTTCCTTATCATATAAATCAATAATTAATTATTCATAAATAATATTACAGAATCACAATACTTACAACCAGGCCGTTCCCAGGAAATAGGGGGCTTTCCAATAAGGATTTCTCCTTACTGGCGCGCAATTAGGTGACCAAACCTCTCTTTAGACAGAACTTTCTAGACATTGCCAATAATGTTATCTAATAATATTATTCAAATAATATGAATTATTGATCTGATAATGGAAAATATTGTGTAGTGACAGTTATTGAAACAACAATAATATAAAATATCAACGTAGCAATTATTGAATCAATAAAATAAAATATTAAAGAGTAATTACTGTAAAAATTATTGAGTAGTGCCTTCTTACGTAAGAATCAATAATTGGTGCAATACCATGTGCTATTGTGTTTTAACCACCGAGTATTCCAACATTATTAACGGTAACAACTACACCGTTATTTATAAACAACTTATAATTGTCGTTTTCTTCATCCAATCGCTTTTCGTTATGGGGCCCATACAAGGCTGCGCCGTCGTACGAATATTCCCCGATAGCCAGAATATTCCACGACCAAACGAATATTCCCTGACAACAATGAATATTTTATAACCACTTGCTTATTTAAAATATTTGCGCATTTTACCCATAACTAACCACATTAATCAAATCAACCCCTTACTATTTCAAAATAATAAATAGAGGAAATTCCATTTTATTAAAAAAAAAAGTTGGGGTCTTACAGGAGGAGCACAAATATGTACAAAAATCCGCTCATCCGGATTTGTCGGGGCCTTTGGCACGTGATTAAGACCCCTACCCAAGCTGCGCTTTCTTGCAGCTGGTTCATCTGTCATCTGTAAAAACATATTTCATGATGTTAATACGCTAATATATTTGAGTACATATACAAATTAAATGAAAATAATTACATATAATGGTATGAAATAGTTAACTACAAGATAGTAATAAATGAAAGATACATAAACATGACAATGATATATATAAAGAACATGTATATATGTATAATTGGAAGTACTACAGGTAATACTAAATATACATCCTATTTTTTAGTCCGAATCATCTTGTATACAGTTTGAAGATTCATAACCATCATATTCTTTAGATTTAGTGTCGGTGTCAGTCAGTAACTCTTCTTCCTCAGTATCAATGTCATCTGGCACACGTACTGACTCAGGACCCAATTCAGTAGGTTCATCTCTACCCTTTAACTGTATTACTTCAGTTTTGTCCTCAACATTTATTGGTGTTGGTATATGAAGCATATCCTCTTGGTAGAACTCCCCATCTACTAATTGTACCCGACTGCGCGCGAAAGTATGAATTATAACTTGCCAATCTGCAGGCGGTCTATCCCTTTTCCTAAAAGGACTTGGAGTGTAGTATACTTGTACTGTTTGAGTTAGAAACACAAATGGTTCGTTGGTGTATGCATACCTATGGACGTAAATATCGACGATTCCATGTCGATCAACACGTATCCCTTTTTCTGTATCAAACCAACGACACTTAAACAAGTAAATCTAACCCCCGTAAGTGTCTTCGTACGAAAAATCTATGATTTCCTCCAACTCCGAATAAAAGGCACGACCAAGCTCATTATAACAATATCCTTGGACACATAATCCAGTGTTCGTTGTTCTTTTACCGCGAGCATATGCCTTTATATGAAATTCACAACCATTGATCTTGTAACCATTACGGCTAACTTGGTCCTTGTCTGGGCCCATAGCTAGGACTTGTACATTATCCGAAATCATTCCTTCAGTAAGAGCCTACAAAAACTCCATTAAATTAAATGAAGTCAAAAATTAATGGATTATATATTAATGCTTAATATATGTAACTTACTTTTTCCCTTAGCCACCTTGCAAAGTTTTTATCACGATCGATTTGAACATCTTTATCAGTTATGCTAGGTTGATTCGCTTTTAACTCCTCATCGTATGATCTATAAAATTTTATAAACATTATCATATTGGAATGTATGTAATTGCAGGTTAAGATATATTTATCCCTAAAACAATTGAAATTTTACATGTGTAGCTCAAAAATTTGACAGTCTCCTCCCAATTGAGAAGAATGTAAGTATGTGCAGCATGTAAATCTTGTTCAGAGAGGAATATGCACTTCCCTTTTCCATAAGTGCGACCCGATAGACCAAATACAAAAAACAACTATTTAGTTCAACATTACCCCCATCATCATGTCTCAGGACTTGATTGGCTTTTGTCAAGACTTTGTCAGGAAAATAGTCTGAGACAAACGTAGATATCTCATCGAAATTGTATGCCTCACATATTGAACCCTTGACATAAGCTCTATTTTTTACCTTCCTCTTAAGGTTTCCCATCACCCTCTCAAAAGGGTGCATCCATCTATATTGAACTGGACCCCCAACACGAGCTTTAATGGGAAGATGGATTTGCAAATGCTCCATGGAGTCACAAAAACCAAGCGCGAATAATTTTTTCAAACTTACACTTGATCTCAATGATGTTCTTTTCAAGTACTGGCATGTCCTTCTCATTTAATGTTTTGGAACACAAGTCTCTGAAAATAACAAAGATCAGTCAAAGCATCCCATATTGGTTTATCAAGCATATCCCAAAATGCTATAGGCATGAGTCTCTCCATGAACAGATGACAGTCATGACTCTTCATCCCTTGTAATTTTCCACTCGTAACACACCTTGCAATATTTGACACATATCCATCTAGTAGTTTGAGAGACTTAATCCATGTGCACACATCTTCAACCTGCTTTTTGGACAATGTGTAACTTGCATGCGGTTTGAACATCTTACCAATTGCAGATTCATAAAGTTCTAATCCATGACGCTTACAAATATCTTTCATGTCCAACCGTGCTTTATCATTATTTTTTGTCTTTCCCGTAACACTCATCACGGTGTTAAACACATTTTCGAACACATTCTTCTTAATATTCATCACAACTAGATTATGTCGAATCAAATTTGTAGACCAATAAGGCAGTTACCAAAAGCTACTTTTGCAAACCCAATTATGAGACTCGCCAAACCCATCGATTTTGTTTGAGGCAACAGTATTTTCGAACAGGATAACTGGCAATCTCATCACACGATCACGCATCTTCGTCCCTAAAAATCGCGTTGCAGGCATATCATTGTCTACTTTCCATTTCCTGAAGTGTTCTATGTTTCTTCAAAATGGGTAATCTACCCACAAGAAAAGACGATGACAGTCAAACTAACAAGGCTTTCTACCTTTTGATAGATTGAAAGACTTTGCACGCTCCATACAATACGGACAAGCCAACTTACTATGTGTACTCCATCCATCTAACATACCATAAGTAGGGAAGTCACTTATAGTCCATATAACCGCAACCCTAAGGTTGAAATTTATTTTTAAGAAAACATCCCAAGTCCATACTACATCCTTCCACAATACCTTCAACTCGTCTATCAGAGGTCTCAAGTTCTTTCCAAGACTCTTGGGACCAGGAATCACAAGTAAATGAAAAAATTATGGTTCTTTCATACATATTCAAGGAGGCAAGTTCTACGGAGTAACAATCATAGACCAGTAGGAGTACGGAACAAGAAAGTGACCGAATGGGTTGAAACCATTAGTGGACAATTCAAGCCTCACATTCCTAGGTTCCAATGCAAACCCAAGATGTTCTAAGTTAAAATCTTTCCAAGCCTGTCCATCTGCGGGATGGTTTAGTTCCCCATCTTTAGCTTGAGATTTTCATGCCAAGTTATATGTTTAGCTGTTCTGGAAGACACGTACAATATTTTTAGCCGATGTGTAATTGGAAAATACCTTAAAATCTTAAAAGGTATATTTGTTTTTTTGTTTTCATCTTCCTTATAAAATAGCATACATGCATCGATTTTTTGGTATCCAAGACCCAACTTCTTCACCATTTTCTTACAATAGTAGTAGTTTCCGGGAAGTTTTTCACCCTCAGGAAACATATTCTTAATGGCATTCAAAAGCGACTTAAAACACTTATGGCTCGTGTTGTGATCAGCCTTGATGTTAAGTAAAGTCATCACTGTAGACAATATACTGTGCTTGGTGAAACCATGCCAAAACGGCTCGCTACCCTCGTCTAACAACTTAAAGAACGATTTGGCATCAGAATTCATAAGTTTCTCTCTGCCTTGTTCCCAATTAAAATTCAGCCCTGTAATATCATGAACCATTTCACTCATACGATGGGTAGTGCTGCCCGAATTATGTACGTGTGATGTTCCACTATCTCTTCTCTGACCATATGCCCACCAACATTCTTCATAATTTTTTATGAACCCAAAAATAAGTGAATGATAGTTGACAATGTCTATGTCCATGTAATTTACATTCTTACACTTCAAACAAGGGCATCTTATCTTGTTCTGACCATTCACACATTCTGGATTATTATACGCATAATCCAAAAACATTTTGCAACCATCTATAAATTCAGCTGAAACACCTATCTAGTCACCTGACTTTCGTCGACTCATCCACCTCAGCCCAATGCCATTTATGATGCTTATAAATACATATAGATGTATATGTACATATATAACATGAGTATGCATCATAAATACTGCTTCGGGAATGGAATGAGGCTACATATATACCAAAACAAATTTACATAACATGATATATTTTTGTGGATCTCAAATTAGAATGAAGTATGGTCATATGTCATCCTACATATTTTAACAGAAACATCTGCACCAGTCTAAAGACAATATATTCCTAGGGATAAAATATGAATCATTGTATCATGCATGGTCTGCATATGCATTGGGACAATTCTACATCATTTGTTTTTGCATATACGTAGGTATTATATAAATATACCCCTCTTTTCAGTTATCCGACCAACGAAAAAATTTCTCTAAAGTCTCCCCTATAATATGGACTATCCACATGCACGAGGGCATGCATATATGGTTATTTGTTGGCACCCAAGACACAACCTAAGAGAAATATAAAAATTCAAAATATAATAAGACCAAAACAATAACGAATGGATGATAAAGAAGCAAAAAGTTAATCCTACAAAGCACAACATAAAAAAAGGTAAGACTATTCGATTATTGTTTGTGCCAACTTAGAATTCTAAAGAGCAACTCAAGTAAGCTTTTCTGTATGAGTACCACACCATAAAATTACGATGACTATGGTACGGTGGGATAACGATTATTAAATAATTTGGTATCGTACTTATAAAAATTTGAACAAATAATTACACCTCTATTCATCTCAATTTATGAAAATGTTATACTAGAATGCATTAGAGGGCTCATTCTTTTAAATCGCATTGCACCGATAAATAAAGTGCACATAAGAAAATTTTACATATGTTCAGTTAAAAGGATTATACATTTATACACATTAATTTATACATTTATACACATTACATTACTAAGAAACCTTACCTGATGGGACGACGTGGGGTGGACCGGCTGGGGTGGGGGCACTCCTATATTCTCTCTTCTCCCTTTTCTCTTTTCTTTCTTCATTTTCGCTTCTGTCTGACTGTCTAGTTCCTGATAGATTCAATAGGATCAATGACCGCTTTCTGTGATCATCTGCGGTCGCTAAGTTTTAACTAACTGGTGGAATTAGCGATCGATATCCGGTCGCTATTCCGATCCGGTCGCAAAAAGGCTTACCGCCCCACTTTCATTCCAAATTTTTGGTGGGAAATTCTTTCAGCGACCGATTGCAGTCGCAAAAATTAATAGCGACTAAACATGAGGTCGCTAATACCGGTCGTTGTTATAAGCATTAGCGACTGCAAATGGCGGTCATAGATTCTTGGTCGTTATTAGGCCATTTTCTTATAGGATGTAGCGCAAACTATAAAGGATATTCTACTAATTTCAGAAATTTTCACCATTTAATAATAAGGTTATGGAAATAAACAATAATTTTGTACCATGAATGGAGAAAAATATGAAAGAAAATGATATCCCTTGACGAGTACAAAAGAAATGATATCTCATACATACGAGTAATCTGCGTAGACAGATCATTTCCATAACTTAATAAAAAATGAATACGAAAGGTTATTCTCCAGGCATGCGGTAATCCGCGTAGACAGGTTATTTCCACGGATTAATAAGGAATAGAATGACAACCCTTATGGGTATAAAGAAAATAATATCATTTACCTTAGTATGAGACTATATATGACTGGTATAATGAAGATTATCTTGAGGAAATCTTGCACAATTTGACACACTCAAAGTATCCTTAATTATACTCAAAAGAAATACGCATAATATTATAAAAGAAGAATTTTCTAATTCTGGTGTTATTTTCGTTTCTTAACTAAGCAACCTATTTATAAGAGAATGGCACTGCACTATTTAAAAGAAAATCATGGAAGAACAGTTTAGAAATCATAGAAGAAGTTCGCGGGCGAAATATAATTTTTACTATGCAACATTATGCAATAAAATATTCTAATAAAATAAAAACTTTATATATAATACTCCCTCCGTCCTAGGATAAAAGTCATGGTTGACTTTTTGTGCATATTAAGAAAGATGATAAAATGACAAAATTGTCTAAATTTAAATTCTCATTTAATTGCATAGTTTTTTGCACATTACTAGTGATACTCCATAATTATGCATAGAGAATAGAAATATAATAATTAATAATAAGGGTATAATAGGCAAATTATTATAAAAAATAGATCATTTAAGGTAAGTAGACATTTAACTTGGGACTACCTAAAATAGTAATAAAGACTTTTATCCTGGGACGTAGGGAGTATAATATATTCTATTTATATTCTAATAAAATAAATAACTTTATATATATTATAAAAAAATTGTTTTATATAAAAAGTTTTATGTTTTATTACTATATAATAATAATAAAATAAAACTGAGATAAATTTCTACTGAAGGTTTGAATAATTTTTCACGTTCCCCCATGGAATAATAAGTCAAACTTACAACAACCGCCTCATGATAAACTCCTCTATTTATATTAAAAATTAAATAAATATCTATCACAAATCACTTATCTTCAATCAACATATTTTTAATCTTTCAACAATTATTCATCATTAATATTATAACTCACAATATTACAACCAGATCGTTTTCGAGAAAGAGTGGGTTTTTTGATAAGGATTTTTTCTTACTAGCGCGCAATTAAATAACCTAACCCCTTTTCTCGACAGAACTTTCTAGACATTGTCAATAATGCTAATAATAATATGAATAATTATGTCGTGTTAATTATTGGTTTAATAATATAAAATATTGTGCAGATGTTACTTTAACAATTATTGAATCAATAATATGAGATATTATGCAACAACTACTATGGAAATTATTGAATGAAATACTGAGTGACTTCTTATGTAAGAATCAATAATCAGATATACTGTGCAATACCGTGTGCTACTGTGCAACAACGCCTATTACTGTAGTTTTATCACCGAGTATTTCAACAGTTTAACAACAAACATTTTGCCGTTATTTTTATAAAAAGGTTATTTTTGTCGCTTTCTATATCCGACAGTTATTCCGTTGTGGGATCCCTTAATGATTGCACCGTCGTACGAATATTCCCCAACAAAAAGAATATTCTCCGACCAGACGAATATTTTATGACAACTTGCTTACTTGTAAAATTTACACATATCACATATAACTATAGCATTTATTAAATTATCACCTTACTATTTAGAGAAAATTAAATATTTATTCATAAAAGTTGGAGTCTTACATATTCTGTTGCATGTGATCATGGTAGCTTACAATCTTCCATCGTCAATGTGCACGAGTGATTCGTATTTGTTCTTGACTTTAGTCATACCGGGGAATAAGAGTCCTAGCTACAAAAGACATAAACGTGTACCTCAAGTGTGACGCCCCCAAAATAGGTTCATATAATCCATTTTGAGTCTTCAAATACATACCACAGAATCCAAATATAAACTTTTCTATTTACAACTAATAACTATCGTGCAAAATACAACAACACATATATTGTGAGTTGTAATACAAATATTTTCCGTAAACAATATTCACACTCAAATAAAGTCATTATTATAATTATTGTCACACTATTTTACAATATAGTGAAGACTTCAATAGTAACTATCTCGGACCATTACTCCACTCTCCGACTAGTCTCAGCTATACTTTTATTTCCTGAGAAGAACAATGAAACAAAAAAGAAAAGAGTGAGCTCAACTAGCCTAGTAAAGAATATTATGACTAAGAATAAATTATTTTTATCCTTCAACAATGATAATATTCATTATAAGAATTAAGTAGAACATAATATCTACTATCTTCTATGATTAACACTTTTATATATCCTCTGTACAAGTCATATTTAAGTATGCAATAATGCAAACATCATTTTGATATGTATAGTTCTCATTGCATAAACTGTATGTTGAAAAGATTGTCACTGTTACGTGGGGCTGCTGCAAGTGGTGCAAAAATTCTAGTAATTAGTCAATTTTGGTGTGACTTACATTCAATTAAGTAGCACAGATCTTCTTATTGTTTTATAAAAATAAATAACAAAAACCCAAAAGTTGAAAACGGAACCGTTGTTATACATCGTATAACTATCGTTATATATTTATAACATTTTGCATGTAAAAATATTAAAATATATTATAAAATTATCGATTTCCATTTCAATATTGTATATTTGAGCAAGACTCAACAACTAACGTATTTCATGTCATCTAATATAAATCGTTCATGTGTTTCATTCAAAATAAAAATTAACTACAAATAAGAGGGTTTATTGAGATACAAAGTCCTTAAGATGCACTAAACTCAATAAGAGGGTTTATTGAGGGACAATCTAAACCTTAAGATGCACTATATAGTCCTTGATCGGAGATCATTTGACCAACTGATCTGAGCAGGGGGCGGATCCAAGATTTTTTTTCGATAATAATATTTATAAATTGTAATAAATATTCATTATTTAAATTAAAAAAGAAATTTCAAATAAAAAATATTTAAATACAATTTGAATTAAACTTTACTTCGGTTACTTGTCATAGTTTAATTTGAATGATTCCTCAAATGCTTAAAACCTCAAAACCAACTCATGAATTAATTTCAAAGTATAAACTAGTTTTGATATCTTTTTATAAGTTTCAAATAAGCCTCAATATAATTTTTTATTATTCTATTTTGTGGGATTTGTTTATAATAATTATTTTATTTATTCTAAAAAAGGTAAAAATGAGAGTAGTAGTAAATCTGTACTCTTATATTAATTTGTCCCTTTAAATTTATTTACTTACATATTTGTCTCTGTCACTGTACCTAAAAAAATCCAATAAAAACAGATGTCTATGCTGGCCCTTAACAGATCCGCCATGGATCTGAGTTATATACAACAACAAATAGCATAATTGATTATGCCTAGACTTAAAGTCTTTAACCTATTAGACAGAAAGGGGAAAAAGGAAGAGAAATACTAATAATTTGGATGAAATCTTCAGGATTAATGAGAGTCGATATAATTTAACAATTTGTATTAAACAAGATGTATCTAGAATGAAACCATTGTGATGTTTTGGACGTTTCAAGGAAT
This sequence comes from Panax japonicus, assembly GCA_020205505.1. Classification (NCBI taxonomy): domain Eukaryota; kingdom Viridiplantae; phylum Streptophyta; class Magnoliopsida; order Apiales; family Araliaceae; genus Panax; species Panax japonicus. The sequence continues at coordinate 5,801,520 of CM035114.1, read as the reverse complement.
TAATAACTTCATTTCTTTGTTATTGAGCTGAGGAATATATGAGGCGATTAAAATTAACAAATACTTCAGGCGATTAAAATAAGAAATGAACTGCCTGCATTTTTGGGGTGGCCTAACATGATTCAAACATGTAGTTACTGAAATGTTGCTATTGCTGAGAAAAAGTCATATTCTTAATGACTTTATTTCATTTTATAAATATGAAGATTTGCATGTCACACTTGACATAATTATTATTGACATTTTCTTTATTGTTAAATTTCAACAACTAATTTCTTATGAGAAAAAGTTACTGAAAAATATTATGTTCAAATGTGTCCTACAGCTGGAGTGTGTAGACGTGAGACGTGTGAGTATATATATATATATATATATATATATATATATATATATATATATATATATATATATACACACACGGAGTCGTTCTTCAACAAACTGGTCCGTTGACGGACCGGCTATGACGACGGTTTTCTGAACTATGACGGTATAAACTGCGCCATAGCCGGTGGCAACGGTTAATACGGTCACCATAGCTCAGAAAATCGTCGCCATAGCCGGTGACAACGGTTCATACCGTTAGCCGTCATCATAGACTGATCCATTAACGGACCGCCCTGCTGGAGAACCTCTCTCTCTCTCTATATATATATACATAATTGTAGGTGTTATAGAATAACCGCACAGGAAAAACAATGATAACGAAAAATTGAATGAAATATAATCATATATAGGAAACAAAATTTATGTAGTTCACCTAAAGGTTAAGCTACACCACAATCAGCGGAAATTAGTTTTACTATCTCAAAACTTCATACATAATATAATGCAAGATCTTCTTCTTATATAATGTAATATAAAAACCCTAATTCATTTTGAAAATACAAAACCACCTATTTACATTTAAACAATAGTTGTCTCTAGAACCCGCCTAATTATTCGAAGCGGCAAATAAATGAATAGACCTAGCCACCTTTATGATAACTTTACAATCACCTTTGAAAAAAAGTCACGGATCGAAATTCACCAATAACAATATCTAACCCTAATTAATGTTTATGATTTTATTTTATAAAAATATATAGTAATTTTATTTAGGACGAATAACAGTAACTTAATCTTTAGTGAATATCCTAAGGAACCTAAGTTGTGGTCCAACTGCCGCCCAAGAAATTATGCCTGCAAAAGAGGAGATAGTCATCATCAATAATTGAGGGAGCAAAAATTCTTTTTCCATGCATTCTGACTTTAATGATTATGTACTAATTAGTAGTCTAATACTAATTATTAGTAAACATAATTTTCATTTCATTCTGTAAGGAAAACCAAGTCCCAACAATATAACATGTTACGTTTCCACAGTTTTGAAATATCGTTTTCTTGTCCAAGGATTAATGACCATATAAATCTTAATCTTCTATACCTTCTTTAATATTAGGTAATTCTGTAACGTAATTTAGTTTTATGAATATTATCCATTGTGTCGTGGCCTTTTTAATTGACAAATTTGCACGGAACATATTATTTTATACTCTCTCTCCGTTCCAAAATTAAATATACAATTTGACTTTAAGGACTAGACGGCGGCATATTAAACTTCAAGTTGATGTGAATTTATTAAATTTTAGTTGATACAATAATTATAATTGTATTATTTCATTTTAAATTTTTATGAGTTATATCAATTTTAAAATTTAATATGCCTCTGACTTCAAAAGTTAAATTATATATCTAATTTTGGAAGAGTATCATTAATGCTATAAATAAAATCAAAACGAACATTGTGACTGAAAAACTTAAGTACTTCAATATCAACATATAGTAGAACCTCTATAAATTAATACTCGATAAATTAATAATCTCCTTAAAATAATATTTTTTTATCAGTCCCGACTTGGGCTAATGGGATAAATTAATAATTTTGATAAAATAATAAAATAATAATTTTTAAAAAGACCCTTATATAAATATATGGTCCCATCAAAATCATAAATTAATAATTCTTTTAAATTATAAATATATCTAGGGTAATCTTGTAAAATATGATTCTATTCTCGTTTGTTTTGTCTTGAAATTCAAATCTAATTGAATTTCATCCTTAATTTTTTTCATTGCGGCCAAAAGTTTAGGTGTTGCATTCTCGAATTGTAATAAAAACTTGTAAAGAGTTATTGACGTTATGAGTGCTTCCTTTCGCGTTATTGGCTCCAAAGGTATTGTATCATCCTCACAAGTATGATACATTAATTTAATAAGTATGATACATTGCATCAAAAAAGTATGATATAAACATCAGTAAAATGCAATAATTTTAATTTAATTAAATTTATGTTCACCGAATAGAGAAACACTCTTTAAATTAATAAATTATTAATTTAACGATTAAATAATAACTCTCTAAATTAATAAAAAATTTACAGTCCCAACGGTATTAATTTATAGTGGTTCTACACTTCTACTGTATATCTGAAAAAAGTTTAAAGGGTTAAAGTCTAAGATACCCTAAACTTCAGGGGTTATTTGACACTATTTTTTTATTATATATATAATACTACAGTTGTTCAGATAATGTCATAGTGAAAGTCTATATGCCTGCCTCTCTGCGCTTTCTGTGTAAAGAAAAACAAACTATGCACATTTAGATATTGAGCAAAGAAAAAATATGCACAATTAGATTGGGATTATAATGGTGGGTCGGTAGAAGTAAGAATTGTCTTCCCTGAACTACTACCGTCCTCTTCCTAACCTTTTCAATAATCCAATACCATATACATTCAACTTGGTCGAATAATATGGTACAGCTAGAGTTCACTCATGAGTTGAAAATTTTGCCCAAAAAAATCTAAATACCACAACATATCATGACCCAAATAATTACAAAAACTAACAACAAAAAAAGCAAGTCTTAATATGCCCAGAAAAATTACAGAAAATAATAACCGAGTAGATTCAAGTGACCTATTTCTAATCTTTGTGTGAGTTTGTTATTTCCTTATTTGCGTGAGATTAGTGATTATTGTTATTTTTTCGTTGTTAATGTTACATTAATTTGCAGATGATATTGTAATATGAACTGTTACTAGTCTTATATACTTATTTAATAACATAATGAGACCAACTAAATTTGTTGTTAAAGTTCTACATACATACATACTACTCTTTTCCTCTAACTACTCCTAAAAATAGAGAGTACTACTTCAGATAATTTAGATTGAATTGCCTCCAAATGACAAAGTTCTCTCTTCATTATTTTCTTAATCAAGAAGAGAGAAAATTAATCACTTTAAATACTAAATTAAGCTAAAAGCCATCAAGAACTTACTCCATACGTGGAATTAAAAATATTAGTATTTGGAGAGAAGGCAAACATTCATATAATTAAAAAAGGGGTTGGGCTTAATAATATGAGCCAAGTACTCCAAGCGCTACGTACCTAAAAAATTACGATTTATTTCTTCTCGCGTGCATGGATGGTAGACATTCAGTACTTATATATTATTAAGCTCCTATATATAACAATCTTATATATACAGACTAAGTACTTTGTTTCTTCTTTTTTAAATTTACATGGACAAGGACGTCCAACCTAAAATAAGTACGTATAGTGCTTAAAATAATGCATGGGAAGATAAATTAAGAATTTAAGAGACTATGTGTGATGATAATAATATTCTTCATATTAAACTATACTTTATGAGACATATTTCCCTTTGGAATTATCTGCGCTAGGACTAAAGTATTATAATTGTTTAGCACCCTAATTTAAAATTTATACTGCATTATTTTACAATCAATATGACTATTAAATTATCCAAAGTCTTTGAAGTCGCATTTCATCAAGTGACTGTATTAATTCCATTTTGTTGGCCGCTGCATTTGAACATGGAATATTATACTCCTTTCGTTGCTTAATAGTAGTCGTTTTAGACAATTATTTTTGTTCCTTAATATAAGTCGTTTGAGAATTTCAAGTAAGCATTAATTGCTTAATTTTCAATATTACCCCAAGTAATAAATATAATTTTGATTCTCTTACTATTTTTTGCCTAATAAATAACATTCTCTATTTTCAATACAAGGTTAATATAGACAACTGATATTATATTTAATATTATACAATCATTTTCTTAATATTTGTACACAATTCTAAAATGACTTATATTAAAAAACGGAGAGAATACTAGTCAAGGCTTTCCGGCCTGACTTTATTGTCATAATTAACTAGCTAGAAGCCTAGAAACAAAAGAAAAGATGACAAAGAAAGTGTTCTTTTCAAGTTATCTACATATTATACTTTATAAATTTGTTCATTTGGTCATTAAATACTCCCTCCTTTTTACAAAAAGAGTCCCAATTATCAATATTTTGTTCTTGAAAGGCAAGTATTTATTGTAATAGTAGTAGAACGCGACACAAAGTTATCAAGTTTGTCATATTAATTTTATTATCATATCATACTATTAAATTAACAATTTATTATTTTTAAGGATATGCATGAAATAAAAATATATCCTCAATTTTTGTAAATTTGTAGGTGAAACTCTTTTTGTGGTACAGATAGAGTATATCATCAGTGCATGTTCTAATTTCAGTTATATGTAAACATGAATCAACTACTCGAGTTCTTGCCGTACTTACACTATGTGGGCAAGGAAATCGTACCTTGCTAGAGTTAGGGTTTCGTGTTGGCTGAGGAGGAGAGAAATCCACAAAGAGCACGGAGTTGATTGGTTGATTGAAGAGGGGAGAACGACAGGTGGGCGATTACTCCAACGACGCGTGGCAGAACCCCTAGAATCCAGGAACCGTGTTAGGGTAACGAGGATTCCAAGAGCCTTCTTGAGTCCTTCAAGTTGAGAGAATGTCCAAACCCTTTTAGTGCTTTTAGGTGGAATCTCCGAGCCTTTAAGTCACTAAAAGGGCCTCTTTGATCTTCTGAGAGTCCAAGCCTTGAGTCTGGAGAGAAGTCCAAACCCTTTTAGTGCTTTTAGGTGGAAAATCCGAGCCTTTAAGTCACCAAAAGAGTCCTTCGATCTTCCAAGGGTCTGAGTCTTGAGTCTGAAGAGAAGTCCCCTTCCAAATGGAATGGAAGGGGTATTTATAGGGTTTTCTAGAAAGTAGTCATGTGCAAGGCACATGCCTTCAGGAAAATTCCAGAAATACCCTTTAGTCCTTAGAGTAATGCCCATATTGCCATGTCCTTCTAGCCACCAATCCAATCCCTCAATCAATTCCCAAAATGAGTCGCTTCCACGTGTCTTCTGCCTCGGGACACGTGAAAGATTCTCTCAGGTCTTACTTCTTTATTTCCGGCTCTTCCGTCTTTTTATTTTATTAGAATGTAGAACCCTAATTTGTGAATTTAATTCAATTAGGTCAAGAGAACCCTAATTTGTACTTGAGCCCACATTTGCCCCCTGCGCGAGAGTCGCGTCTTTGAAGTGACGATCGTGCAAAATACTTTAACTATGTGAATCATGCTTCAAATTTCTGAAAAATCCACGGAGCTCATCTTGTAAGTCCTGAAAACAAAAAATCTTTGGAGAGGGGACTCCTAGGAAAGCTCTTCCAAAGATATCTTGGAAATCTTTTATCCAATTAATCTTTCCAAACCTTGCACAATTTTTGTTTCCCTAATATATATATATATATATATATATATATATATATATATATATATATATATATATACAATGAAGGTGGTACAAGTTCATGGATGCCTAAAAAAAGAAGAATTGATATATCAGAATGATTGATACAAAAGGAATGGATGAAGAATCTCCAAGTTTAAATTACTAATATGGTAAGATGGGGGAAAAATGATCTTGTGATAATTTGTACATCCATCATTCAAGCACAAAAATTGGAAAATAAAATAAAATTAGGAAGAAATTTGAAACTAAATCAGAATAGATTATATATTTGTCAAATAAAATCAAATCATTCCTTATATTTTAAAAATAAAATCAAATCATTCCTATTTAGAAAATAGAATACTTATTTCCATTTTTTTTGTTTTGCAATATCCATAAAATATGAATTCATCTCCATATAACTCCCATCCAAATTACTATTGTAAGTCATGTTGCTACGTTGTCCACCAAAATGGGACTACACTAGTAAAACTTGATTTCAGGCCAATAAACCTGTTCCACGGTACAATATATATATATATATATATATATATATATATATATATATATATATATATATATATAATTAGGAAATTATATATTACCAAATAAAATATTTTTTTTTAACCATAATGAATTAAAAGGCATACTTGAATCAATGAAAAAAAAGTTATCTTGCTGCTACTTACCAAAAAATTGGATGACCCAAGTGACGAGGCACCCGATTTCAAGTCCTCGTAGACTGCACTTGCCAAGAAATTGGACGACCCAAGTGACGAGGCACCCGAGTGTTACACTTTATCATTAAAAGTGAATGAGGCACCTGACTATAAGTCCTCAGACCCAAAAAGTTTTACTTTCAACTTTAAAAGTAATCGAGGCACCTGACTATAAGTCCTCGAAACAGACAAGTTATACTTTCTACTTCAAAAGTAATCGAGAATTTATTATTTGAAACGTTAAGCTTTTCGTTAAAAGCAATTTTATTATCAAGAAAAAACATGTTTTTTTTTATTGATAATAAAATTGCTTTTAACGAAAAGCTTAACGTTTCAAATAATAAATTCTCGATTACTTTTGAAGTAGAAAGTATAACTTGTCTGTTTCGAGGACTTATAGTCAGGTGCCTCGATTACTTTTAAAGTTGAAAGTAAAACTTTTTGGGTCTGAGGACTTATAGTCAGGTGCCTCATTCACTTTTAATGATAAAGTGTAACACTCGGGTGCCTCGTCACTTGGGTCGTCCAATTTCTTGGCAAGTGCAGTCTACGAGGACTTGAAATCGGGTGCCTCGTCACTTGGGTCATCCAATTTTTTGGCAAGTGCGGTCTATGAGGACTTGAAATCGGGTGCCTCGCCACTTGGGTCGTCCAATTTTTTTTTTTTTTTGGCAAGTGCAGTCTACGAGGACTTGACCACCATCTTGGGTTGATTTTTTTTTTTAATTCATCAATTCTTGTGCCTCCTCCCTTGGTCATCCAATTACTTGGCAAGGGATATTCCTGAGGACTTAAACCACCATTTTTGGTGGACCACCATCTTAGGTGGATTTTTAATTCATCTGTAGTTCAGAGTTCTTTCGGTGGTAGAGTCAGTATTTGGGTTCTTGACTTCCAGTACTGCACTATGGGTGATAGTGTTGCACATTTCTTCTCCTAGTTCAATCTCCCCAGCCGCCAGCTTCTCATGGTATATCCTCCGCAGACTATAACAGTCCATAGTGGAATGTCCTGCATATTGGTGGTATACACAGAAGTCCGGCCTTCTTTTTATCTCTTCCGTTACAACCAACCGGGGCTTTGGAGGCTTCACTACTCCATATTCAACCCATTGTTCATACAGGTTCCTGAATGCCTTCTCGCTACATGTAATAGCCTCCGGAACTGGCATCCTGGTATACTTATCCCCATGCCTTTCTTTGCTTCGCTCAAATTTCTCATTCTTTTCCCTCTTGCCCCCTTGTGGTTTTGACTGAGAATCCGCCAAAGCCACAGTTGTTGTCCTCTTGCCCTTCCATGTAACCATCGCATGGCTGGTGGGAAATGTCATGATTCCTCCCAAGTCTTGTGAAAAAGATGAGAGGGTCGCAAATGAATCACAAGCTTTGGTAATGAGGTGGGGCTTGAAGGCGTCTAAAGCACCATTGTTGCATATGCTAACCAAGTTCTTTTCTTCAATTGGCTCTGCACACTTTTGTGCTTGGGTCCTGAACCTATCCACGTAATCTGACAGCTCCTCGTTTGGCTTCTGCTTGAATCGCATGAGCTCTACGATGGTTACCTGTTTCTGCAAATAGAAAAATTTCTTAAAAAATTGCAATTTTAGATCATCCCAATCATGGACTGATCCCTTCTCCAAATTGTAGTACCAACTGAAGGCACTATCCGTCAAAGTCTTGTTGAATTCCCTCATCAACAAGTTGTGGTTGTTTACTTCATCATATCCTAGCCATGGAGACATCGACTCTACAAACCTGGCAATGTGTTCTCTGGCATTTCCTTTCTCCCCATTGTATTTTGGAAACTGCGGGGGATGCTCAATATACCCCGTCGGATAAGGTTGCCTCCGAATGTGTGCAGGGTAAGGTGGAGTAAAATCTAACTCCGAGGGTCGGGATGTCTTCCTGCGAAGTTGATTGATCACATCGATCATATCATCCTTTGTCACGTACTGGCTTGTGGCGTGAACTCTCTGGGGTGTTGTAATATACTTTTGTATTGGCGGTGTATATGGCGAAGAGATTGGTTGATGTACACTTGCATCGTGCAAAGCTGGCACTGGTGACCTTAGTTGGCTCACTCGCTGGACATGGCTTGGGACGGTTGACATCTACACACGTGAAAATGCTTGAAGAGAAGTTGGGATGATGTTCGTTTGAGGTTGGCTTGCTTCCAACCTAAGTTGTGGCCCGTCACCACTGTTCTGGAGCTCCAAGTTGATTACTGGAATCGATTGACTTTCAGTCAATGGAGGTACAATCTGGTTCTCTTTGTTGTTGTTGCTATTGTTGTTGTCCTCCACTCCTACTTGTTCTCCATGCGAATTGCCTGGGAACATGGCCTTGAAGATAGGGATCTGCATCAATTGCTGGCGAAAGTTCCCCATCTCCTCTTGCTTCCTCTGCATCTCCAACATCATGGCAATCATCATCTCTTGTCCTTCCCGTGCTTCCTTTAATGCCTTGAGCATCTCCAGTTGCACAACATTGGTCTGCTCTCCGCTTGCATCCTCGCCTTGCCTTCCTGTGCTTGTGTATTGTTGATTGGCCATATGTGGTGATGTTGAACTCCCTTCTGAAGCGTCTTCAATAATTGGTTGGTCAAAATCCAGGTTTTCCCCTTGGAAAGTTTGAGTGGTTTGCCTTGAAACTGGATCCGGCAAGGTAATGCTATTTGTTGATGAAGCAGCTCTTCCTGTAGTTCTCCCACTTCGAGTTGTGGGCATACCCTTCACGAATTCTACACCTCCCCAGCAGAGTCGCCAAATAAATGTGGGCAAGGAAATCGTACCTTGCTAGAGTTAGGGTTTCGTGTTGGCTGAGGAGGAGAGAAATCCACAAAGAGCACGGAGTTGATTGGTTGATTGAAGAGGGGAGAACGACAGGTGGGCGATTACTCCAACGACGCGTGGCAGAACCCCTAGAATCCAGGAACCGTGTTAGGGTAACGAGGATTCCAAGAGCCTTCTTGAGTCCTTCAAGTTGAGAGAATGTCCAAACCCTTTTAGTGCTTTTAGGTGGAATCTCCGAGCCTTTAAGTCACTAAAAGGGCCTCTTTGATCTTCTGAGAGTCCAAGTCTTGAGTCTGGAGAGAAGTCCAAACCCTTTTAGTGCTTTTAGGTGGAAAATCCGAGCCTTTAAGTCACCAAAAGAGTCCTTCGATCTTCCAAGGGTCTGAGTCTTGAGTCTGAAGAGAAGTCCCCTTCCAAATGGAATGGAAGGGGTATTTATAGGGTTTTCTAGAAAGTAGTCATGTGCAAGGCACATGCCTTCAGGAAAATTCCAGAAATACCCTTTAGTCCTTAGAGTAATGCCCATATTGCCATGTCCTTCTAGCCACCAATCCAATCCCTCAATCAATTCCCAAAATGAGTCGCTTCCACGTGTCTTCTGCCTCGGGACACGTGAAAGATTCTCTCAGGTCTTGCTTCTTTATTTCCGGCTCTTCCGTCTTTTTATTTTATTATAATGTAGAACCCTAATTTGTGAATTTAATTCAATTAGGTCAAGAGAACCCTAATTTGTACTTGAGCCCACACACTATTAACCTGATTTTGAAGCTCGGACTCAGCTTAATTAGGGATCACATGAGATTAAGCGCTGGACCTTGTAAACCCAAATCATGTTTAACTTCATTGCAATATGATGAAATTTTTTAATTAATTTCATCAAGATATGGAAAAAGATATAGGAGTACTAATTAAATTTTATGAATGTGTGATTAAGATAAGCTAATTTAATTTTATTAAGACACTATAAAGATATAGTTTTTTTATTTTGATTCACATATGATACAGATAAACTTGTTAAATTCAGTATGGCCTACTGTTATAGAACACTATATATATCACAACCCATAACTTTCTCATTCCATCTCTTATGGATTTAGCTAAGGGCTAATTAAAGGTTTTTCAGCAAAGAAAAAGGATCTAGGTTTATTATATTAGACATTAGGTTAAATTTTCTATAATTTGGACTCCAATTTTACAAAATTCACATTAGCTTAAGTTTTGGATTAGTTAGTTACTTAACATGGTAGCAATTCTAGGTGTGCAAGGGGTCTTGAGTTCAAATCTTCCCTATTGTATTTCAAACATGAGATTTAGTCTAGGATATTTACACCTAGCCCTCTACAAAATATAAAATTTTCAAGGCAATTAGTTTACCACTGGAGTTCAATATATTAAGATTTATGTTATAAATTGCAAAAAAAAAATCAAAGAAATTATTATTGTGATGTATGTGTATACATGAGATAAGTATAAATTAAAAATGACCCCGCACTAATTTATTTTATTTTATTGCATAGACTTCCGGTCTTCCACGTTAGTCACGCTAATTTTGTCACATATTTGTTGATATATTTATCTTTTAATTCAGTTTGTAACCCTAAATAATAGTACTTTCATCAACTAGTATTTTATTTTATTTTTGAAATTTATATTTTCGCTTGAGGGAATTTGATAGTTCCACAAGACTCTCATCACATGAATAATAAATGCGATCTATATCTGTGTAAGTAAGATCTTGTAGAAATATCAAATTTCTCTTGTCGAAATAACAATTCTCTTTACCAGAATATAAGGAAAGGTACAGTAACCAACAAAAAAAAGATAAATAAAAAGTTCCACCATTATATGTTGTTGCACCTTTTCTTTTTCTTCTTCATTTTCTCTGTAGTTTTCTTTTCCATTATATCTTTAAACTTTAATGCCTATGCACCGTGCACTATACATGCATTAAAGAAGAACATACTACATGATTGAACCCAGCTTTTTAATCATGCAGTGAATGGTGCATAGATCACTGCATCTTGATCATCCTTCTAGCCTATTAGTAGTCATGCGAGAGAAAGACTGCAAACATATATAGCACTGTGGAGTATTTTAGACGAAACTTGACCCAGTCCTTAATTCGCAAACTATACTTAACTTATTATTAGTGTAACACTTAAGTAGTTTTTTTTTTGCTTGTTTCTGCATAAAATCTGTGACAGCTAGCCACTTGTATAAGCACTTTTGGATATGAATTGGCCCTATAAAGTCATCAGTCCTATATGAAGGTGGGTTATCGTATTGGGCCAATTCCTTTGTTTGGTTTATTTTATTTATTTATTTATTTATTTCTAATTTGAATGAAATAATGATAGGACTCCAGTTTTATCGTTCAAATATGCATAAGTAGAAAGTTTAATTATGTTGTCACATTTTTTGTCTTATGTGTTACTCCCTCCGTCCCAAATTAATTGCTCAGTTTTGACTTTTTAAAGTCAAATTGACCATTTTTAAAACTAATCTTTTTACTATTTTTGCTAAAATATAGGTGAAGAGATTATAACCAAAAGAAAGTATATACAATTTATTACTAATCCTATTTTTTATAATTTCAAAAATATATTTATATATGTTTAATTATTAATTCTAAAAATAGTCAATTTGACTAAAAAAGGTCAAAATTGAGCAGTTAATTTGGGACGGAGGGAGTATTTTATTTATAAGTATATATTTGTGCGAGTTAAATAAAGTTTATTATTAATTATTTGAAGAAGAAATCATGAAACGAACTTATTGAACTCATAATGACCTATAGGCTTGTAATTCTTAATTATTATGTAACATGGTGAACTTTTGAAGAATATATTACAATAATTTAAAGTTAACATTATTTTCTCTCTTTTACTTGAGTTTTAAAGTTTATATTGACTTTTCTAGCAAGATATTTAGAGAAGAAACGATCGAGAAATAATTATCTTACTAGATTTGATTAACTCAACTGATCGATTACATGAAAATAACTGATAATTAGTGCTAACATACTTAGCTTAATTAATTTAAAACACAGCCTAACCACTATCAAAATCATCTTTGAAAATTAAAGATCTAGCAGGTATATATTAAATGAATGCCTAGTCCGCAACCTAGTGACTACTTTCATGTGAAATTCCTTTGGAGGCTTGGAGCTTATATGAATTTACTGCAGTCTGCCTTCTTAAGGCCATAAAGGGACTTTTCCAGTTTAGGGGGGGGGGCAATTTAACCTTAAAAATTAATAATTATTTTATATTTTGGAAAGGAGCCAATACAATTTTCTGACATTAATTGACACTTTGCCGATGTAGCAATTAATCCTTCTTGCCTTTCCCTTTTTATTTTTTTCATATATTTTTGGAAGGATCGATAAGTGATCGTGCAAGCCTCAAACAGACGACCGTCAGCCTTATTATAATTAATTAATAAATGACATTGTGGAAATTAATTAACTTTAGTCGAAAAGTATTATGAATTTACTTCCATGACATGCAGAAAAAACAACAAGAAATTAAATAAATATTCCTTCCGTCGTCCTCTAATGAAAACCACTATCTTATTTTACAAAAATAATAATTGCAAAAATAATTTTAAATGATTCCCAAAATGATTATATTTTGTCTTCAAAAACTTTGGTAACAAAATAAAGTCTTTTCAAAAAATATATAATTAAATGCGTACAAATGCCATATAAGATGCACAAACTTGATAGTTAAGCACTTGATAGTTTAGCCCCAATTTTAGAATTCGGTCAATTTTCATCGGAATACCTAATTTTCCTGTCAGATAAGAATTGTATACGGTTTGACCGTATAGAATACGGGCTAATATCACTTGTATCACTAAATTCACAATTAACTACATCAAGTACCTAATTCGTATAAAATTTATATAAATACTTATTTTGACGTATAAAATCTATATAAATCCTTATAAATAATTATTATATGTTAAATTATTAAAATTAAATATTAATACAAAGATTACCAAATATAATTTTTTTATTTTAAAATTAAAAAATAGACTTCATTACCAAAAAAATCAATACACTTTTAAACATACAAATTATATTTTTAACACGAATAACATTAAACTTTTAAACAATGGACAAAAGTGCCTATAATTTAATTAATTAAATAATACCTTTTTTATATTGGAAGAGCATACAAAGGAGGAGAAAAAATTGAAAAAGAAAAAAAATGAATCACTTGCTCTCTCCTCTCTCCTCTCTCCTCTCTCCTCTCTTCTCTCTTCTCTCTTTCTTCCCTAATCCGTCAAATTGTTTTGTTGCTTCAAATTTGAAAATTTCAACAAATTGTATGTATTAATTTTAGAAATCAAATCTTGCAAATTATAAATTATATCATAAATTTTATAAATTGTATGTATAAAATTTATAACTTAAATCTTATAAATTATAAATTATATCATAAATTATAAATTTTACATCTTAAATTTAACAAATTGTATCACAACTTAAATTTTACAAATTATATTTATAATTTTATTTATAATTTTAAATTGTATAAATTGAAGAAAAGAAAAAAAATGACTCATTTGCTCTCTCTCCTCACTCCCTCTTCCCTAATCCTTCAAATTATTTTGTTCCTTCAAATTTGGAAATTTTAACAAATTGTATGTATAAATTTTACAAATTATATCACAACTTAAATTTTACAAATTGTATTTATAATTTTATTTATAAATATTTATATGTTTAATTTTATAAATTGAAAAAGAAAATTGAAATAAAATGACCATTTTCTCTCTCTCCTCTCTCCCTCTTCCCTAATCCTTTAAATTATTTTGTTCCTTTAAATTTGGAAATTTTAATAAATTATATGTATAAATTTTAGAGTAAAATACACCAACACCCCCTCTAGATAATTATAATAACACTTATGTGACGCCCCCAAAATTAGGTATACATCACCCATCTTGAGTCGTCAGATACATGGTACAGAATTCAAATACAACTTACTAATACCACTGTCGTGTATAATACGACAAAATACAACTTTGAGTTTGAATACAATAATTGTCTACTAGAGATCATACAAACTCAAAAGGAGTCCTCAATACAATTATTGTCACACTATTTCACAGAATAGTGAGGACTACTAATGCTATCCTCTGGACCGTCACTCCGTTCCCCGACTCGTCCCTGCTATGTTCTCATTTCCTGAAGAGAACAGTGAAAGAAAGGGTGAGCTCAACTAGCCCAGTAAGAAATATTATGACTAAGATAATGCAGAATAAATTATCATTAGTCTCCAACAATGTTAAACTGATAAAATATAATAGACATCAAGTTTAACTGCAGCGGAATAAGCAATCCATTAAAAGAGTCAAGTAGAGAGAATTGAATCTACTATCTTTTATGATTTAAAAAGTTTTTCATCACTTTTATCGCTGAGACTCAGCTCAATAAATAATCCACATCATTAAATCATCCCTGCACTACAGGCCAAGGATATTCTTTAGTATCACGACCACGAATTATCCATGCACTACGGGCCAAAGATAATCGTGTTTTCATCAACGGTCCTGATCATGCCATAAAACAATTATCTTTGCACTACGGCCGAAGAGAATCCATAGCCATAATCATACCAAAAATTGTCCATCAATGCACTACGGGCCAATGAGGACTTTTTCCACATCATTTGTAATATTACGGTCATGATTACACCGTATAATCCCTGGTCATAATCATACCAAGTCCATCTATGCACTACAGGCCACAGATGACTTTCAACATAACATAAACATGAGAATGATGACAATGATATAAGAATTTAATAAAACAAGTTCAAGAATTAATTTGTCCATGAACCAATAACGTCCAAATTGTCCACATGATACTGTTTTGTGGTGTAAATTTCAAGAATGCTCAGAAGAATATTTTCCTGAAAAGATACTGGATGAAGCGCAAATATCAAGGATATTCTACTAATTTCATGGAGTATAAAAGTCAAAACTTTAACCAACTGAGTATAATAAAGAATGGAATAACAAAAGAAATCACCATGCATGCGGAACTTCGCATAGGCAGGTTATTCCAACAGAATACTAAATAACGGAACCAGGTCAGGTGAAATTCACACCGACGGGAAGTTCCAACAGAATAATAAATGCGGAATAATAAATGATGGAACCAGGTCCGGCGTATAGCACAGACAGGATATTCCGACAGAATAATAAAGACGGAACCAGGTCCGGCGTATAGCACAGACAGGATATTCCGACAAAATAATAAAGACGGAATAATAAAAATGGAACCAGGTCCGGTGTAAAACACAGACAGGATGTTCCAACAGAATAATAGAAGAATGTCACCAAGTATAGGGTAGACCGCGTATACAGGTTATTCCAACAGAATAATAAGAAATGGAATAACAATAGTTCTCTTCATGAATAAGAAAGAATAACACCCCTTACCGTAACAGAAACTGGATATAGAAGTAGTGAAGTAGTAGAATACTCTTCTTCTTTCTCTCTATAATTTTCTCCCTATAGCTTCTCTCTATAATTTCTCTCTCTAGAGTTTCAATGAATTCGTAAGAAAATAATGAAGGAATGAGCTTCTATTTATAGGAAAATGGAATGCATAGTAACTAATCCATGAACGGTCCAGATTGATTTACTTTAATCTGACGGTCCATATTTAAAGAAAAATCTTTTAAATAAAATATAATATATTCTATTTATATAAAAAGATTTTTACTATGCAAACACTATGCAAACACTATGCAACACTATGCATAATAAAATATAATATATTCTATTTATAAAATAACTTTAATAAAGTATTCTGTTTTATATAAAAAGATGTTTCTGTTTTATTACGTTAATAATACGAATAAAACAAAACGTCATCATCGCTATAATAATTCATATTATTAATCGAAAATAATTGAATTAAACTGAGCGACTTCTCACATAAATATCAATAATCAATACCGTGTGCTACTATGTAACAACGCGTATTACTGTACTTTTACTACCCAGTAGTTCAACAGTATCAACGGTAAAACTTCCGCCGTTATTTTCAATAAAATATTTTTGTCGTTTTCTCAATCCGACAATAATTCTGTTGTGGGGTCCACCAATAATTTTACCGTCGTACGAATATTTTTCCGACACAAAGAATATTCCCTGACCAATCGAATATAATATAACAACTTGCATACTTTGCAAAATTTATAAATACTACCCACAACTATAATATTATCTCAAATTCACACCATAATATAAAAAAATTATTTCGAGAAAATTAATTCTTTATTCATAAAATCTGGGGTTTCACAATCTCCCCTCCTTATGGAATTTCGCCCTCGAAATTTACGTACGTACCTGGTATGCCGAACAGGTGAGAATACCTTGACTTCACTTTCAATTCTAACTCTTGAGATATAACCTTTGAGTGTTGAATACGATTCTTCTTATCCAAGATTGTAACACGTATCTCTTCAAACGTTAAATCATCCGCTATCTCATCCGGTTCCAAATTAATAATGTGGTTCGGGTCGTCCACATATTTACGTAACATTGATACGAAAAAAAAAATGTTATGAACACGCAATATATTTGGCGGTAAAACGAGTCTATAAGCCACAGTTCCTACTCAGTCGAAGATTTCAAATGGGCCAATTAAATCGAGGGTTGAGATTTCCGCTCTTCTGCAACTCTTGCTTCTAAAATAACACCCTCTTGAACCTTTTTCTTCACATTCATCAGATTCGGGTATGTAGCTTGAGCGTCTTTAACTTTATCGATTAAAGTCAATTTTACTCGTATATTCGTTATCTTTACGTGGGTCCCTAGAGTCTTTAACTCTATCTTCATCATTTGCAAGTTATACGAAATGAGTCTTTGTGTTAACAACATCGCACTTGTAAACGCATATGATCTTCTACTCAACACGTCAGCTATCACGTTCGCTCTTCCACGATGATATTGAATAGTACGATCGTAATCTTCAACAGCTCGAGTCAACGTCTTTGGTGCATGTTACTTTCGTTTTAGTTGAAAAAATTATTTAAAGGGTTTAAGAAATGGGTTTCGTACTGATGTCAATACAAAATTCGATTTCACGCTCTGGGGTAGGCTAAGAAGTCTTCAGGAATACGTCAAGAGATTTATTAATGATAAAAATATCATTCAAAACTGTTACTCACATCCAAGACTTGGATAGTACGTCACATTGATACCAACTGTGACTTCTATCCCTTAACCTAGATAGCACCTTACAATGATACCTATCAACTTATTATCTTCATTCACGACGTCGCCTACAGAAAGTCTGGCTTCGGTGCATTCTACACAAGGAAGTCATCAACAAAAGGATCGGGGCTCTTTACTTATGGCTTGATATGACAATGATTGAATTTAGTGGTTTGGTTGCTTAAATTCGCATAATAGGTTGGTTAGGAATATGAAAGCTAACAACCTTACGAAAAACATGATGAGTAGTTAACCAATCGTTTCCTAAAATCGCATCAAAGGCAAGTATTTTCAAAGAGACAAGATCAACACGTAACGTGAAAGTGTCGATTTGAATCAAATAAGATTTATAAACAGTGGAGGTAACGAAGGTTTCTCCCAATGGAGTTTCAATAGATAAATCAAAGTTTAACTTCTCTGGAGTTAAGTACAAACATTGAACACAACTAGGTGAAATAAAAGAGTGAGTAGAACCGGTATCTAACACGGTATAGACTTCGTAAGAGCTTATGATTAACTTACCCGTGATAATTTTATTCAGGTTCCTCGTCACGAGAGAAAGAAGAAAAAAAAAACGCTCTCTCTTAAACTACCGGCTTTGGCTTGTCTGGGACATCCTTTGGCATCATTATCCCAGCTGGAATTGACTTCATCATACGACAGAATCGAGCTAGGTGACCTTCTCTTCCGCAATTAAAGCATGCTTTGGACTGCTGCGTACAGTTTGGACGGATGTGTCCCTCCTGTCCGCATCTGAAACATACGACCGGTGGTCGTTCTTCTTCCTTAACAATGGTTGCTGGTGCTGACGTCTTTACGTCATTGTTGAACCTTCTCTTCTTGAAATGTCCATTCTTATTATTTTGGCCATGATTACCACCGAAGTGGTTACCATTCTTGGTATGATAATTTCCCCCGCGATGGTTATCATTGTTCCGATGGCCGTTGCCACCGATATGATTATTATCGTGTTGCTGGTCATTACCTTTTGGTTGTGATAACTCATTATCGCGCTCCACTAACTGAGCTCTATTCACAATATCTGAATATAAACAAAGTTTGTGAGAAATGAGGTATTGACGTATATCGGGTTTCAAACCTCGCAAAAACATTCGTGCCATTCGATCCTCATTATCGACCAAATGGGATGCAAACCGGGACAACTCCGCAAACTTAGCCTCGTACTGCAACACGGTCATATTATTTTGCTCCAGCTTGATAAACTCTACCTCCTTCATGTGACGAATACTTTCGGGAAAGTACTTGTCGTTGAACAGCTCTTGGAACTTCTCCCAAGACATCTTGAGTGCGTCAGTCTGGGTACGTTTTACAGATTCCCACCAATGATCTCCTTCTTCACGCAACATAAAGGTGGCGAATGGAACCTTTTGCTCCTCTGAGCATCCCAAGACATCAAATATCTTGGTGATCTGCTTTAACCACGTCTCCGCCTTAAGTGGTTCTGGCTTTCCCAAAAACTCTGGTGGTCCCAGCTCCTTGAATTGCTTAGCGGTGACCAACCATGGGTTGCCATTGTTTTCTCCTGCATTATGAACAGGAGCCGCCTTCTCCCGTTGTTGCATGAATTGCTCCTTAAACTGCTTAGCGGTGACCGTCCGAGAGTTATCAGTATTTCTACCTGCATTTTGGACAGGAGCTGCCTTAGCCTGTTGTTGCATGAATTGCATAAAGTCTCTGACCATCCCATCATTCACCATTTCATCGGTGTTATTATGTTCATGAGGAGTATTGTCCTCTAGTTGCACATTATCCTGATTATTGATCTGTGGAGACTCAACGGTCTCCTGTGCTCCATTGATAATCTCAACATTCTCGGATGCCATTTTCAAACACTGCCACAAAACAAAGATTAATTGACATGTAACATAATATCTCTAAACTTTGACCAACTAATTTAAATACAAAATAAATTTAAGTAGGTCATACTAGCGAAGGAATTCCCCGTCTCTCCCCTCCTAGTTCTAGTCTCACATCTTAGCCAGGGATCATATCCCTAAGCTTTGATACCAACTGTGACGCCCCCAAAATTAGGTATACATCACCCATCTTGAGTCGTCAGATACATGGTACAGAATTCAAATACAACTTACTAATACCACTGTCGTGTATAATACGACAAAATACAACTTTGAGTTTGAATACAATAATTGTCTACTAGAAATCATACAAACTCAAAAGGAGTCCTCAATACAATTATTGTCACACTATTTCACAGAATAGTGAGGACTACTAATGCTATCCTCTGGACCGTCACTCCGTTCCCCGACTCGTCCCTGCTATGTTCTCATTTCCTGAAGAGAACAGTGAAAGAAAGGGTGAGCTCAACTAGCCCAGTAAGAAATATTATGACTAAGATAATGCAGAATAAATTATCATTAGTCTCCAACAATGTTAAACTGATAAAATATAATAGACATCAAGTTTAACTGCAGCGGAATAAGCAATCCATTAAAAGAGTCAAGTAGAGAGAATTGAATCTACTATCTTTTATGATTTAAAAAGTTTTTCATCACTTTTATCGCTGAGACTCAGCTCAATAAATAATCCACATCATTAAATCATCCCTGCACTACAGGCCAAGGATATTCTTTAGTATCATGACCACGAATTATCCATGCACTACGGGCCAAAGATAATCGTGTTTTCATCAACGGTCCTGATCATGCCATAAAACAATTATCTTTGCACTACGTCCGAAGAGAATCCATAGCCATAATCATACCAAAAATTGTCCATCAATGCACTACGGGCCAATGAGGACTTTTTCCACATCATTTGTAATATTAAGGTCATGATTACACCGCATAATCCCTGGTCATAATCATACCAAGTCCATCTATGCACTACAGGCCACAGATGACTTTCAACATAACATAAACATGAGGATGATGACAATGATATAAGAATTTAATAAAACAAGTTCAAGAATTAATTTGTCCATGAACCAATAACGTCCAAATTGTCCACATGATACTGTTTTGTGGTGTAAATTTCAAGAATGCTCAGAAGAATATTTTCCTGAAAAGATACTGGATGAAGCGCAAATATCAAGGATATTCTACTAATTTCATGGAGTATAAAAGTCAAAACTTTAACCAACTGAGTATAATAAAGAATGGAATAACAAAAGAAATCACCATGCATGCGGATCTTCGCATAGGCAGGTTATTCCAACAGAATACTAAATAACGGAACCAGGTCAGGTGAAATTCACACCGACGGGAAGTTCCAACAGAATAATAAATGCGGAATAATAAATGATGGAACCAGGTCCGGCGTATAGCACAGACAGGATATTCCGACAGAATAATAAAGACGGAACCAGGTCCGGCGTATAGCACAGACAGGATATTCCAACAAAATAATAAAGACGGAATAATAAAAATGGAACCAGGTCCGGTGTAAAACACAGACAGGATGTTCCAACAGAATAATAGAAGAATGTCACCAAGTATAGGGTAGACCGCGTATACAGGTTATTCCAACAGAATAATAAGAAATGGAATAACAATAGTTCTCTTCATGAATAAGAAAGAATAACACCCCTTACCGTAACAGAAACTGGATATAGAAGTAGTGAAGTAGTAGAATACTCTTCTTCTTTCTCTCTATAATTTTCTCCCTATAGCTTCTCTCTATAATTTCTCTCTCTAGAGTTTCAATGAATTCGTAAGAAAATAATGAAGGAATGAGCTTCTATTTATAGGAAAATGGAATGCATAGTAACTAATCCATGAACGGTCCAGATTGATTTACTTTAATCTGACGGTCCATATTTAAAGAAAAATCTTTTAAATAAAATATAATATATTCTATTTATATAAAAAGATTTTTACTATGCAAACACTATGCAAAACACTATGCAACACTATGCATAATAAAATATAATATATTCTATTTATAAAATAACTTTAATAAAGTATTCTGTTTTATATAAAAAGATGTTTCTGTTTTATTACGTTAATAATACGAATAAAACAAAACGTCATCATCACTATAATAATTCATATTATTAATCGAAAATAATTGAATTAAACTGAGCGACTTCTCACATAAATATCAATAATCAATACCGTGTGCTACTATGTAACAACGCGTATTACTGTACTTTTACTACCCAGTAGTTCAACAGTATCAACGGTAAAACTTCCGCCGTTATTTTCAATAAAATATTTTTGTCGTTTTCTCAATCCGACAATAATTCTGTTGTGGGGTCCACCAATAATTTTACCGTCGTACGAATATTTTTCCGACACAAAGAATATTCCCTGACCAATCGAATATAATATAACAACTTGCATACTTTGCAAAATTTATAAATACTACCCACAACTATAATATTATCTCAAATTCACACCATAATATAAAAAAATTATTTCGAGAAAATTAATTCTTTATTCATAAAATCTGGGGTTTCACAACTTACCTCCCCTCTAGTTTTTTAAATAACAGATAGTACCCCTACAAGATTTTTGGGTTGACTAAATAGATAAACTTACACTTTTATCCTTGTATGTTATCAAATTTTAATTCTTAAATAATATATATATATATATATGTTTAATTATCCTTTTTAATACAATATATATTAATTATAATTTTTTTTATAATTAAGACTATCTCATTCAAATTATTGGTAACTTATAAAAAAACTAATTTAGTTTAATTAGCACATAATTTTGGATAAGTGATACAAATATTAAAAATTTTAAATTAAATTATTATTGGAGTTGTTCGAATTAAAGTAATTGAGTATGTTGATATTTTAGTTTTTGGTGTTTAACGACAAAAATTATTATTTGAATTCATAGTTTCTTATTATGATTTTTATGTCAAAATTTAAGATGTTTATGATTTTGATTACATTTTTTAATATACATTTGGTGTTATTTTTCTGCAATATTAAATAAAAGAAAATATAAAAGTATTTATTACTACCTCTATTTTGTAGAAAGATTTTTCTTTTAATATATATATTTTTTAGTAACAATATTTGTCATTTTTACTGTAAATAATTATACCCAAGTGTGACTTATGTTTAGTTTAATATTTGAGAAAAATAATTAATATAATTTTTAATACTTTTTATATGAATAATAAATTTGTTCTGTAATAATAAGTTTGTTTTACGTAAATTTTAATATTTGGAAAAAATATTTATAATTTTTTTCATTAATTTTTACTTTTTGTGGGTATTAAAATTTTACCTTTTAATTACAAAAAAAATATTTGAATGTATATTAAGTAAATTTTTATCTTTAAGAACTTTAATTAGCAAAAAGTGTATGAATTTATTTTCCTAATAAAATTAATATTTATTATTTTTTGACATTTATATTATTTATTGAACAAGTTCATAATTTAATTAATTAGATCAAGTTAAATAAAAATTATAATATACAAATTTATATTTAGTAGATATATTAAATATTATAACTTGAAAAATATATTAGACATTATATTAAAAATATTTTTGAATATTAATTGATCAATCATATTAGAAGTAGTGAATATTATATTAAAAATATTTTTGAATACTAGAATATCACCTTCATGGGATCAAACCAGATTCGTGCCTTCATCGTAACTTGTGGAGAAGAGAGAACCAGTGTTTGACTATTTGTGTCAATCGGGGTACTTTTGATGTGATCATTCAGTCAGATTAAAATTAGGAGTTAATTGAGGATATTTAGGGTTTCACTAATAAATTAAAATTAGGAGTTAATTGAGGATATTTAGGGTTTCACTAATAAATTGATATTCTCTTAGGAAGATGATATACGTGATTGATAAATATGTGATAAAATAGAAATTAATGTGTAAGTCTATATAATAAAAACCTATTACTATCTCTATTCTATAATAATAGTCGTTTTAGCTTTATGCGCATGAATTAAGAAAGTCATTTAATATTATTATTTAATAATTAAAATTTTTATGAAATTTCGTTACTACCTATTTATAAGAATTTGAAAACTACTAATACAAGAGAGAAATTTTTTTGGAACAATGAGAGAAGTTAGGGTTAATATATAAAAGTAAATAATTTATTCTCCTAAAAAGTTGTAAACGATAAATAAATTTGAATAAAATTTGTTCATTTAAAAAGTCAATTATTATGGAATGGAGGTAGGGCATTATACAAAAAATAGTGGCTCTTGTGATGGCTAAAATTCATCACATTTAAAAAAATCATCACGAAAGATTTTTGTGATAACTTTAGTCGTCGCTGAAACAATTTTATATACCTTCATCATGAAAGTCTTTCGTGACAATCATATGCATATAACTCTTTTGTGATGGTTAAAGCAATCATATAATTAGCACATAATCTCTTGTGATTGTCAAATGAGACTTGTTGGATTCGAATCCTGATTATTTGTGATAACTTTAGCCATCGCGAACGCGATGTTGTATACCTCCACCATAAAAGTTTTTTGTGACAATCATATTACCACGCGACTCTTTTTTTATGGTTAAAGCAATCACATTAACGCATAATCTTTTGTGATTGTCAAATAAGACACTTATAGCTAGGATTCGTACCCTCCCAATATTTGCAAACTAAATAAAGAATATTATTGCTACACCGAAGGTCATATCATGACTATAATTTCAAACAAAATTATAAAAGGATTGACATAGTAAACGAAATTAATCCATATAAGATTTGGTTATTACAATGATAGTCACAAGTATTTTAAATAATTGTAAAATTAGTCATCACTTAGAGAGACCATATATCATTATTTTGTGACGGCTTGAAAATTACATCAAAAATACCTTTTTTTAGTAATTGCAAATAAAAGTCATCACAAAAATTGGATTAATTGCAAATTAAACCCCGAAGTATACACTCGTTTACCATTTGATCCCTGAAATTTAAACACTCTCATCTCGCTACCCAAAGTATCGTTAAGTAACCATAACCGACACTTTTATAATTTCTAGCCAAAAAAGTGGCCGGAACAACCATGTGTTCCGGTTGAGGGGATATAAGTACGGTTTGACTGTATATTTATACATTTGATCGCATAAAATCAATTTAAAAATAATTTAAATTATTCATATACATATAAAATACTCATTACCTTCAAATACCCAACTTTATTTAATTTATTTTTTCTTTTTCCATCTTCCCCATCTTCATCATTTTCCCCATCTACCATGGAACTCATCAAAAACCTCAATCCGTTTATCATCTTCAAATTTCCTTATCATGAAACTCAAAATTTCAAAATCCAAACTCAAATCAAAAGTTTCAAGAAAGTTGCATACTACTAAACTCAAATCAAAAGTTTTAACAAAAAACCGAAATGAATTAGAAAATCGAATTTACAAGCTTCCATTGAAGGTATGCAATGAACTTTAAAGTTCAAACCACAAACCCAAAATTCTTTGTAAGCTGCCATTGAAATAGATACAATTGCAAATGAGCGTCGTCTTCTTCATCGCCGTTTTCTTCGGCAGCTAAACACAAATCGAAAATCCAAAAATCTGTGTCATTTTCTTCACCGCCACTTTTCTATACCGCTCCACCGAAGAATCCGTGTTTGAGATCTGATCTA
The DNA here is from genome assembly GCA_020205505.1 of Panax japonicus. Classification (NCBI taxonomy): domain Eukaryota; kingdom Viridiplantae; phylum Streptophyta; class Magnoliopsida; order Apiales; family Araliaceae; genus Panax; species Panax japonicus. Next base: position 5,776,547 of record CM035114.1, on the reverse strand, counting down.
TGTTGTCGTCCTCCTTTTTCCACTACATCATCCTCCATAGATCTGATTGATGCTTTGAGGTTTTAGCTAATTGTTTATTTCTAGTTAATTATTTTGCATGATTAGTTGAGTAATTAATTGTTTATTTGGGTTATTTTTTAGTTAATTATTTATTTCCAGTTAATTATTTAGTTTGAATGATGTTTTAGGATTAATTATTAATGAGATTAATTATTTGGTATTATTATTGGGTGAATATATATTAAAACTCTTTTTTGAATTGATTTTGTAATTTCTACGTATTTATATAAATTAATTAAGTGAACTATGGTATTTATACAGTCAACAATATTTAAATATTATATTATGACACGTGGCCTTTTTTCGATAAAAAATTGACCGAAAATCTAAATAGGGTTCATCGTGCTTACTTAAAAGTATTTTGGGTAGCGAGATGGGGGCGTTTAAATATCGAGATACGAATGGTAAAAGAATGTATAGTTCGGGGTTTAATTTGCAATTAACCCTTGTTAATTAATTGGCATGAACGTTCGTCACAAAATTTCATTTTGATTGTTTTTTTCATTAGAATATTGGTGATAACTTAATACAATTAAGAAAAAGAGTATATCTGATCCATAAGTTATGGTTTAGTATCACAAAAAGAAATTTTATTTTGCATGAAAAATTTAGTAAATATTGACATACCCATCACAATTATAATATATTAATGACAAAATTAATCATCACTAAGAACCATCATATATTCCATATTTTGTAATTACTCAAAAATTCTACAAATTAATTACTATATTTTGTAATTTTTTTAACAATTGTCACAAAATTTTGTCACATATTTTACTTTTTTAATAGTATAATACGTTATGATTATAATTAAATTGAAATTTTTGTAATATATATATATATATATATATATATATATATATATATATACGGTAAGGATCAAGAGCATAATCCTTAAATAGCATAACACCTTAAATATCATAATTTTATCAAAATGACGTAGTTTTGATAAGAAGCGGTGACATTTTTGTAAATATGTGGTGGCATGGTATTTACAAAAATGTCACCGCGTCCCTCCAAAACTAGGTCATTTTGATAAAATTATGCTATTTAAGACGTTATGCTATTTAAGGATTATGCTCTTGATCCTTCCCGTATATATATATATATAGGGAGCCCTTCCATAGCAACCGGTTGCCATGAGAACTGTGCAACAACCCCTTTTTGTACCGTTGATAAACTTATTGGAAGGCTGAGATGAAACATAAATTTACCAAGCCGTAAGAACTTGTACCGGCTTTTATTTTAATATGAGGACCCCACCATAGTCAACATGTTGTCAGTTTATACCAATAAATTGAATTTTTAATATTAAATAATATCCAACCGGGACAAGCTCATACGGCTGTAAAAAAAAAAAAAAAATCAAGGACAAAATAATATAGCAACAAACAATATAAAACTTATTATTTTATTTTATTTTTTTTACAGCCGTATGAGCCTGTACCGGCCGGTAGAATTTTTTTTTTTTTTTCTAACAGCCGTAAGAGTTTGAAGTGGTACATTTTTTTTTTTCCGGCCGGATGAGCTTGTCCCGGTTTGTATATATATATATATTTTTTTAACAGCCGTAATAAAGTTTGAAGTGGTACTTTTTTTTTTTTTTTCCGGCCGGTACAGGCTCATACGGCTGGTACCTTTTCTTTAATTTTTTTTTTCTTTCCCGGCCGTAAGAAGCTCATACGGCTGGTATTAAAAAAATAAAAAAAATTATGTTATTCAAGCAACTCGCTGCTAAACAGACTCGAACTCGCAACCTCAAACTCCAAACACACGTCATATGACCACCCGAGCACCACGGGCCTAGCTGTCAATATCAGCCAAGGAATTGTCTTTACATTAAAACTTTACCATCCCCCAAACCGGTACAGGCTCATACGGCCGGCACCTTTTTTTTTAATTTTTTAATACCAGCCGTATGAGCCTGTACCGGCTGGGAAAGAAAAAAAAATTATGTTATTCAAGCAACTCGCTGCTAAACAGACTCGAACTCGCAACCTCAAACTCCAAACACACGTCATATGACCACCCGAGCACCACGGGCCTAGCTGTTAATATCAGCCAAGGAATTCTGTTTACATTAAAACTTCACCATCCCCCAAAAATCTAAATTGTTGCATTATTATTATTATAGTACGATTTATTATTATTAACAAGTCTATATAATACATATGGGGGTTTGATATTTAGAAATAAGTTAATATCTATATTTATTAAGCAATGATTATTAGAAATGATTTTATATATTAAGCAATGATTTTATTATTAAGAAATGATTTTATACAATAATAAAACTAGTGAAGTATAATAATAATGTCACACTATCGAATTTATAAAAGTAGTGAAGTATTATTATAATAATAATAATGTGATTATCAATATTATAAGTACAGATTATACCAATACTAGTACTGCATAAATATATCAAAAGAAATAGTACATATTACATGTTCATTTTCATAAAAAAGAAAAAAAAAACATAGAATGATTAATACAACCGACGCCTATATCTCAGAGGACGGAAGTAATCTTGCGGATTTCTTGTAGAGCTCCCATGCGACGCGGTAACGAAAGACTGTGACATCTTCCAAGGACCACTTCTCTTCAGAAATATTACCGTTGGCCCTAACGAAACAGTCAACATATTTGCAGATAAAAATGCCACAGTCTGCGTTGTTGTGTTGTTTCGGTCGAATCTTTAATGTCTGCACAGTAGGATTACCGCTGGGCCACTCACGCATCGGATTACCATTTCGCAAACAAAATGGTATCAAATGTACCTGCATGTACAAAGTAGTTGGTTAATAATTTTTTAATATAATAGGACATTATAAAATTAAAATATTTTAAGACTAAACATACCGCAACTTTAACGAATTCTGAGTACATTTCATGTAACTTAATATACTTGGTGTCATTGTAGTGCGGGTCAATTATGGTAACCATCCAATCTTCAACTGAGAATAGGAACAAGACAAAATGGTGTTGATTGGTACTACACATCGGCATGAATATGTATTTGCATTCGTGTAAAGGTGGACCAACATCTTGGTTAACATACGGATCGCAAAAACTCCATGCAGTATTCACGTTAGTGCATGACACATACCCCTGCCCAAGATGCATGAAGAATGAATTCATGAAACCAAATTGGGACCACCTTTGTATTCCCCGCGACCTGTAGTATTCCTCTCTATCTCGTAGCAACAGCATATACGCGTCTATGACATGCTCGAATATCCAACTCCCAGGCCCTAAGGATTGCACTGCATTGTGTTCTAATTCATATAAATGGCGCGGATGTGATAAAGGATATAAATCCCCTTCTGGTGCCACGACGTTTCCAAAAATATGTTTATTTACAAATGTCTCCTTCCAATCTCTAAGTCTTTTGGATAGGGACCCTTTTGGTCCATAAGAGATTGTGTCTCCCGCATCTTGTACCTGATAGACCCAAATGTACATTATTATTATATAGCAATAATAGTTAAAACCGTCACTATTAACATAACTATATATACCTCCTCGTAGGCTTGGAAGGTTGGAATGTAACACTCCTCGTAGGCTTGGGTGGTGGGAATAGAGCTCTCCTCGATTACTTGTGGGGTGGGTATGTAGCTCTCTTGTACAACATAATCAGTTTGTTTCCCAAGCCCTTCACTGAGTTGTGTGTATTGCGACTGTGGTCCAAAATTTGTGGGACCCCCTTGTCGAGGTATTTGTTTACCTCTTGCTTCGAAGTCGTATAGAGCGTATTGGAAATCCCAATTATTTTTTTGTAGAACCAACTCGGGAGGCAGCTGAGTAAGTGCTGAAAATTTATCAAGTAACGACTTTGCACTCTCAACCTGTCATGTAAGATAAACACAAACAAATATTATTAACAATAAATATGAATAAATGTAATATTAAGTATTTACTCCAATACATGATTTATTAAAGAAGAATATAATTTTATACCATTTGAATAAGGTGTTGTTGGTTGTAAATGGCCCGAGGCTGATAACAACTGTCGTGGTCGCTTGTCTGTCGAGGTCGGTGAATTTTCCAACGTGTAATTTTCCTATACCAGACCATGTAATCATCTATTGGGACATAATCAGCAACTTCAGTTTGTTGTCCTTCGAGATGATCCATGTATGCCTCCCACATCGAAATATATTCCCCTCTCAAGGCCATGCAATCCTCGACATCAATAAATTTAAACTTTTTCTCCTTCCTAAGGTCACCGTGGTTTTTGGCTGGTGATGGTATGTCTTGCATGAACCCGAACTGTCTCATCACACGATCCGGCATCTGAAATTCCACAATATCAAAGTGGATCAAGGGGACCCCACCAGATCCCAACAACCTGCCTTCAAAATTAAATCCACTGATATCATCATCCCACACTATGTAAGGCCGCCAAACCACATCCCACATAGACTTAATATCTAACTCCCCTCGGTAAAATGACAAATGGTGATGGGGATTCTCACGTCTACCAGGGTAACTGTGGGTTCCAAAATAGAACCATGCTAAAGCCCTAGGTAACCATAAGGATGATTGTGGCCAAGGGTTTGACTTTCCAATACTTACACGCTCATAAGCCCAAATTTGTAACAACGTAACACAACCATTAATGTATTTAACTCCTTTCCTAGTAGCAGTATATAAAGATCTGTACAAATATGCTAACACTGCCGCGCCCCAAGAGTAAGTTACACAATCTTCAGCGTTGGCAATAAAAGACATATATCGTGGGTGCACACTATTTCTACTCCTATTAGGGAATAATATTGCCCCGCACAACCACAATATGTATGCCTTTGTGTGTCGCCCTACAACATCTTTACTTGCATTCTCGGGAAAATTATTAAAATGTTCGTGCAACCACACTAATGAAATTGCACTGCGTTTTTTTGAACTAAAATATTCACCAGCTAATTTATCTCCAAAACAATCCCTAAAATAATTCAAATTGGTGACAGCAAGGGGACCCGTTAAGGGCTTTTCCACCACCGGTAACCCAAAAATAAAGTGAACATCCTCTAACGTGATTGTTATTTCTCCACAGTTTAAATAAAAAGTATTGGTCTCCGGGCGCCATCTCTCGACTAAGGCAGATATCAGACCAAGATCAGTTTGGTGTACAACACCTTGATAACTAAATACTCCAAATCCACATTTATCTAAAAGGATTTTTTGTTCTTTTGTCAAAGCCCACTGATTATATTTCTGATCAGTATATTGACTGGAGCTTAGTTTTCCCCTATCTCTCCCATGATATATGTCATCTGATACATGATCTTGTTGATCATGCAGAACACTTGGATCAATTGGCCCATATTCCCAACTATCTATCTTTTACCTAAAAAATACATCAATTCCGTATTAGTATTAAGCAAAATGACAGTAATAACAATACACACTAACATGCATTAAAAACTGAACAACATGCATGTAATAATAATAATAATGGTAATAAATTAATAAAAAAGTACATAAGCCGGTACAATATTGAGAATTTTAATTTGGGGGGAAGTGAACTGTTTTAAGATATATACAAATTCAAGGCAAATTAAAACAGCTAGGCCCGTGGTGCTCGGGTGGTCATATGACGAGGGATTGATGCAAGAGGTCACGGGTTCGAGTCTGGTTAGCAGTAAAAAAAATTTGAAAGCTGTAAGCCGTTATAACCTGTACCGGCCGAACGGTTTTATTAATAATATAATTTCTTTTTTCTTATAAGCCGGTATAGCCTCTACATAAGCCCCTTGATAATATTTGACAGTACATGCATGTTGAATCTTTAACTAGTATAATAATATTTGAAAGCCCCTTGATTTTAATTGATTCACATAAGCAAATATAGATCAAATTGATAACTCATCATATCAACAATTTTAAACCCCAATTTGTTCGTGCACATACATAATATTATAATATATAAAAATATATTCTTATTTTTGTAAAAATATGTCCAATTAGTCTAATTAATATATTAAAAATAAAATTACTTTTTAATAAAATATAAGGTGATCAGTATAAATCTTGCATTATTTTGTTGTTATTATACGAAATAAATACATGCATGGTATTATATACCCTTTAATTCAGTAATAACATGCAGTGATAACAATCATCAACAGAAATTATAAAAAACTGAACAAATAACAATAAATAAAAACTTACTTGTTGAAGTTTTTTACTCCTCTCTTCCGAAATACTCCCTTTCTACTCTCTGTTATTTTTATTTTATCTAGCTTGGCAAGTGAACTTTAGTTTAACAATATGCCTTCTCAATAGACGTTTAAATAAGCTCATGCAAATGTCCGGTACATGAATTAATTTAGGACCAAATTCAAAGAAATGTCTCAGCTTTTTAGTTTACCGAGCTTGCAGGTTTTCTTTCCCGAGGCGATGTGGCAGAAAAGTGGTCAAAAAAATATGGCAGTGCATTTCCCGAGGCGATGTGAGTGTTCGGCCGGTACAGGCTTGACCGGCTGGATATAAAAATAATACTCAAAATTCGTTCGCCCGGTAGTGGCTATAACGGCTTGAAAAATAAAAAATATATATATTATTAATAAAAATGGTTCGACCGGTAGAGGTTGTACCGGCCGGTAGTGGCTATATATTTTTGCTGTTAGCTAGACTCGAACACGAGACCTCAAGCTCCAAACATTCGTCATATGACCACCCGAGCACCACGGGCCTAGCTGTCATATCTTACCTTGGATTTGGATATATCTTAAAACATTCCATCTCCCCCCAAATTAAATTTCTCAATATTTTATTATTATTATTCGATTATTATTATTATTATTCTATTATTATTACGAATTGAGTATAAAGCCGTTCCATATTCTATCGGCTTATGTACTTTTAATTATTTTATTATCATTATTATTATTATAAACACTGTCTGGTGAATGAGTAGTCAAACATAATAATACAACACTATGAGAATAGAAAAAAGCTGACATTGATTTGTTGGGAATAGTACATTAGGTTGACTTCTTGAGCATTAATCGCGACAAGATGTACAGGCTGGTCTTTTTACCTTTAAATATTGTCTAGGAAGTTTTCTTATCCACTTCGAGAATTTTTTCTCTGATATTATTTTCTCTTTTCTCCTCTACTCATAATTTGTTTCATCTAGTTGCCCACTTTCACTTCAGAAAAAAGTTGAAGTTCTGATCGAGCAAAATTCATCACTATTATTCACAAGTAAGTTTTTAAAAATGTCATATAATACATCTGAATTTGTTAGTGAAGTTGAAAGTAATAAATCTGATATTGTTCCATACGTTGGTCAATTATTTTGTACGTTGGAAGAGGTTGAATATTTTTATAGATCATATGCTCGCAAAAATGGATTCGAGATTAGAATTACAACTAGTCATAAACATGCTAATACGAATGATATCAGATCTAGGCAGTATGTATGTAAGAAAGCCGGTACACCAATTGTTGGGAAGAGTTTACCTGATGATGAAGATAGTAGTAATAAAATAACTAGACAAAGAGACTCTATAGGACGAACAATGTGCAAAGCTAGAATATATGTTGTCCACAATAAGAAAGAAGACAATTGGCGTATATCTACTGTAGAATTAGAGCACAATCATCACTTAGTGACCCCCACTAAAGTAGATTTGATCGAGACTCACAGAAATATTACTCCTGTTGCAAGAAATTTAATTGACACTTTAAATAAGTCCGGTATTGGTCCAAGTAAGATGATGAATGTTTTGAGCACAATGGGAGGTGGGTTGCAAAATGTTCCTTTTTCTACTGCTAATGTTGAGAATGTGGTGCGAGATTTAAGGCGTGATTCTGCAGATGAAAATGATGCACAAGCTGCTGTCAATCATTTGAACAAACTTGCATCCGGATGTGCCAGCAGATTTTTTTTTCGAGTGAAATCTGGTGAAAACAACCGCATAGCTTGTATTTTGTGGGTTGACGCCCGATCAAGGTTTATGTATCAACAGTTCGGAGACGTTGTGACATTTGATAGTACATACCGGACAAATAAGTATGGCATGCCGTTTGTTCCATTTGCCGGGGTCAACCACCATTATCAGTCTATATTGTTTGGATTTGCACTGTTACGAGACGAAATAGAGGACACTTTCGTTTGGGTTTTACAGACATGGCTTGAAGCCATGGACTACAAGGCACCTACAACCATCATCACTGATCAAGACAGAGCCATGAGTAATGCTATTGCTACGGTACTTCCAACTAGTCATCATTTATTGTGTTCTTGGCATATTAGCAATAAATTTCCTGAAAAATTGCATCATGTTTATTATGCGCACCCATCGTTCAAAAATGATTTTAACAACTGTGTGTATAACTCATTGTCCATCGAGGAATTTGAAGAGCGTTGGCATATTCTGATAAGTTCCTATGAATTGTATACTAATGAATGGCTTGGAAGTTTGTATGATGTACGACAGAAATGGATTCCAGCATATACAAAGAGATATTTTGCCGCAGGAATGACTACCAATGGAAGAAGCGAGAGCATGAATGCCTTTTTTGATGAGTATGTTAATGCATCAACAGGTATGCTATGTTTTGTACTGCAGAGTCAAAAGGCTGTAGAAAGACAGTTTATCAGGGAGAGGAAGGCCGACTACATAACAAAACATCGTAAAAGGATTATGGTACTCGGTTCATCTTTAGAAGTTCATGCTGCACAAGTGTACACAAAAGAGATGTTTAGACGTTTCCAACGTCAATTCGTCGATTCCATGAAATACAATGTTCGTAAACTTAGTGAGATGTGTGACACTGATACTAAGGTTTATGCAGTGTATAATGCAGATGCAACTGAAAGTGGTGGAAGATATAAAGAAGTTGTCAACAATCGACAACTTGGATCGGTGACATGTAACTGCCAAATGTTTTCTCACTCTGGTGAATTATGCAGGCACATCTTGAGATATTTCATAGCAAAGAGTATTTCACAAATACCGACCGACATGATCCTTCATCGGTGGACAAGAGACGCGAATAAAAGCAATGGTGAAGACTTACTCTTTAACTCCACACCTGCTGACTTCGAACAAAATCAAGCAATGCGCTACAATCATTTGATGGTTGATTACCAGGAGTTAGCGAGCAAAGCGGCTTGCTCAGTCCGAGGTTACAAAACTGTTCTTAAACTGAATGCACGAGGAAAAGAGTTGGTTGACCAGTATGATCCGGATGAGAATATTACTGAACTGGCAGATGACGACATTGATTGCACAGTTGGAGATCCAAATCATGATATGGGATACGATAATGACGATGAAGATGCAGAGGTGGAAGAAGAAGAAGAGTTTTTGCCGCCTAATATTTCTCAAACAAAGGGCCGCAAAAAACAATCTAGATTCAAGAGTGCACTCGAGAAAATCATTACATCTAAAACTCATCGAAAATGTGCAATTTGTGGCTTTGAAACCGACCACGATAAGCGAAACCACTATCGAGTGCTAGGGATTCCTGAGCCAAAAAAATAGGCGTCGGTTGTATTAATCATTCTATGTTTTTTTTTCTTTTTTATGAAAATGAACATGTAATATGTACTATTTCTTTTGATATATTTATGCAGTACTAGTATTGGTATAATCTGTACTTATAATATTGATAATCACATTATTATTATTATAATAATACTTCACTACTTTTATAAATTCGATAGTGTGACATTATTATTATACTTCACTAGTTTTATTATTGTATAAAATCATTTCTTAATAATAAAATCATTGCTTAATATATAAAATCATTTCTAATAATCATTGCTTAATAAATATAGATATTAACTTATTTTTAAATATCAAACCCCCATATGTATTATATAGACTTGTTAATAATAATAAATCGTACTATAATAATAATAATGCAACAATTTAGATTTTTGGGGGATGGTGAAGTTTTAATGTAAACAGAATTCCTTGGCTGATATTAACAGCTAGGCCCGTGGTGCTCGGGTGGTCATATGACGTGTGTTTGGAGTTTGAGGTTGCGAGTTCGAGTCTGTTTAGCAGCGAGTTGCTTGAATAACATAATTTTTTTTTCTTTCCCAGCCGGTACAGGCTCATACGGCTGGTATTAAAAAATTAAAAAAAAAGGTACCGGCCGTATGAGCCTGTACCGGTTTGGGGGATGGTAAAGTTTTAATGTAAAGACAATTCCTTGGCTGATATTGACAGCTAGGCCCGTGGTGCTCGGGTGGTCATATGACGTGTGTTTGGAGTTTGAGGTTGCGAGTTCGAGTCTGTTTAGCAGCGAGTTGCTTGAATAACATAATTTTTTTTATTTTTTTAATACCAGCCGTATGAGCTTCTTACGGCCGGGAAAGAAAAAAAAATTTAAAGAAAAGGTACCAGCCGTATGAGCCTGTACCGGCCGGAAAAAAAAAAAGTACCACTTCAAACTTTATTACGGCTGTTAAAAAATATATATATATATATATATATACAAACCGGGACAAGCTCATTCGGCCGGAAAAAAAAAATGTACCACTTCAAACTCTTACGGCTGTTAGAAAAAAAAAAATTTCTACCGGCCGGTACAGGCTCATACGGCTGTAAAAAAAATAAAATAAAATAATAAGTTTTATATTGTTTGTTGCTATATTATTTTGTCCTTGGTTTTTTTTTTTTTTTTTTTTTACAGCCGTATGAGCTTGTCCCGGTTGGATATTATTTAATATTAAAAATTCAATTTATTGGTATAAACTGACAACATGTTGACTATGGTGGGGTCCTCATATTAAAATAAAAGCCGGTACAAGTTCTTACGGCTTGGTAAATTTATGTTTTATCTCAGCCTTCCAATAAATTTATCAACGGTACAAAAAGGGGTTGTTGCACAGTTCTCATGGCAACCGGTTGCTATGGAAGGGCTCCCATATATATATATATATATGTATGTATGTATATATATATATATGTATGTATGTATATATATATATATATATGTATGTATATATATATATATAGAGTCCGGATCAGGTCCGGACTCCCGGATTTTGTTAAAATCCGGACCTTTTTCTTTTTTTTTTTTTTGCTTTTTTTTTTGAAACTAAAAAAAAAAAAATTATGGAATTGGAATTTTTAAATTATACAGTTTTTGGGCGTGATTTGGATGCCTATAACAAAACATATCTGTACAGTCTGGGCAGACTGTACATACATTGGTTGGTGTAGGTATTAAAAACACACCCAAAACACTGTATTATTGAAAAATTTCAATTCCATAAATTTTTTTTTTTAGTTGTTCTACAAAAAAAAATAAAAAAATTCGGGTCCGGATTTTCTCCCGTCCGGGAGGTCCGGACCTAATCAAATTTCTATATATATATATATATATGTATGAACTCTTCCTCTTTAAGTTCATATGCTTTGAATCCACATGTGAGATATGGCGGCAAGGTGTCACGATTTTATTGCACATGTTGTCTTATTTATGATAATTTAAATTGAAATCGATTGAACCGCATTGAATCGGTTGATTTTATTCGAATCGTTGGCCCCAGTAGTGCAAAAATAAAATAAAATCGGGGACCGATCGATGTGATACAATTTTTAAATTGTCTCTGAACTGTCGATACATCGCACCACTTTTTGAACCGACGATGCACCGATCCTTAAATCGCTCAATATATACTTTTTTATTTAAATTATATACATATATATATATATATATACACACACAAAGAGGAAGGATCAAGAACACTCCTATTATCTAGCACTCTTCCTTAAATATCATTATTTTATAAAAACTACGTCGTTTTGAAGATTCTTAAAAGAAAGTGGTCCCACTTGCTTTCCTTTTATTTATAAAAATGCTACTCGCGGCCTCACTTATTTTTTAAAAGAATCTTCAAAAAGATGTAGTTTTAATAAAGAAGTGTTATTTAAGGAGGAGTGCTAGATAAGGGGAGTGATTGCTCTTGATCCTTTTTCATATATAGCACTCTTCCTTAAATAACACTCGTTTATTAAAACTACATAATTTTAGAGATTCTTAAAAGAGAGTGGTCTCACTTGCTTTCTTTTTATTTATAAAAATATCACCTGCGACCCCACTTATTTTTTAAAAGAATCTCCAAAATAATGTAATTTTAATAAATGAGTGCTATTTAAGGAGGAGTGATAGATAAGTGGAGTGCTCTTGATCTTCGTGTCCAATTTTTATATCCAATTAGAGTTTTTGTTATAGTTTTGGAACACAAGCACAAGGACACCTGTCTCATTAATTGTTTCTAATTAGGGTTATCCAAAAGTGTTTGCATTGGGCAATAGGGTTCTGCATAAGTTAAATTTAGAGGGGTAAACGAGTCAAAATAAATAGAACAAAGAGTTATTCATATTCAATTCGAATTAAATTCTTATTCGAATACAACTTAGATTCAAATTATATTTTAAAAAAAATTTAGTCAGATTTGACTCGACCTGTTCGAATATTCATTACTTGAATTCTATCCGATTTAGATTAAATTAAATTTAAACTACTCGCAAACTACAAATTCAAGCTTGAAAGCATATCCCTTTTTAGAATAAATAATCTTCATCTATCGAATAATTCAAAAATTTACACATCTGTGATTTATATATGAAAATACCATCAAGTTAATGATTCAACACAATCTCAATTAAATCACTAGTCTTCTTTTCATGCGCTCCTAATCATGATAGCTTGCATCATAGCTTTAACCTGCAAATTAAGCAAAATTGAGCACGACGGCCCAGCAAGTCTAACAGTCTATCATGCATCACGTAGCACATAGGTTTCACATTCAGTTCATGCATTTATATTATTGGTGTTCAAGCATATTACAAATGCATTATCACATTTATGTCCTGCTAGTAGCAACATACATAACATGGCATACTGCACATGTCTTGTACATGTCATTCATTGCACATATATATTGAGTTCCACGACTCAATTCAATAATTAGTCATAATTTGACATTCATCATTCACAAAGCAAATAATGCAGTTCATAGGTATTACATACTTATAAACATAAATCATGCTAACAGTTATCTATAGTAATTATTAGTCCACACAAATAAATTGAGAAACTACATGCCTTTGATTGCATAAATAGATATATGCTCATCGAGCATCCTTCACGTATTCTCATTTGTTGAATTATTTCGTCCGATCCTCAATCGCGTTTGTATAATCTATATATAGCACATTGAATTATAATATGCTTCATAATCTCATTTGAAACTTAACTCACAACTAAATTGATTTAAAATCTTTAGTTTACATTACGCGTTATTATCGACATTCCACATACCAACTTCATACTTTTAAGATCTTGAGTTCTTAAGATTCCATCTCGTTTTAGATTAACTAACTAATCTTTAATCCGTTTCAGAATGAATTTCATTACGTTGTTGCTAATTTGTATCATTAATATCATGTGTACTACCTATGTAATAAAGCTTATAGCTTAATATGTAACACGTTCTTTGGTTTAACCAAAACTTGAATACATCTAAATTAACAATTTGATCTCTCATTATTACCCATATTGGGTTAATTAGTTCCATTCAGAGGTTATTTATATCTCTAATATCTTGCGCATGCTTATGTAATGAAATTAAAGTCATTACATAGCTTAACGGTAATATATTCTACAAATATGGTTTAAATTTCCATATTTCAAAGGTTAATTTCATAATCTTAACTTAGTAATCATGTTAGGTTATTAGCATAATTTATAGATTAACTTATGTATTAAAACATGTTTTATTATAAATTTTTAACTAATTAAACACTCAGGGGCAAAACTGTTATAAATCAGTAATTAAACACTCAATGGCAAAACTGTAATAAATAAAAAATAAAAATCTGAAACATGGGGCTGCCCAGATTTCCAGATTGACAAATTCCACACATTTCCTTCCGATCACCATAACTCCCTCATCCGAGGTCGGAATGAGGTTATTCCAAAGCCTATGGCTTCCTAACTCAGTGCACTACAACTACTCAGAAGCTCAGAATTTTTCAGGCAACATAGCTATTCCAGAATTTGACACTATAGTCACTGTTCATCCAGTTTTCATTTCTAGACACGATTTACTAAAATCTTCACCACGGATTCGTTTTAACTCTGTTTTGGTTCATTCACCGGATTACAACAAATTTGAAATACGTTATATATAGTATATGAGACTACATTTAGAAATTATAAACTCCCCATTTCGGATTCTATAAACTGCCCAAAATAGCACTCAAAAATGGCTTGACACACTAATATTTGGAGTTTTCATTTTGGCTTAAAATCGCCTTTCTTACTATTTTGACTCCTTCAATTCTTTTAACTAACTGTATAAAATGTTCATACATGTAATCTTAACTTTGGCTTTTCCCAAATTCTTAGTTTTTAAGAAAAACAGTCCATATAGGACTTTTGTCAAACACTAGGTGTGCATTCTTTTTAGAAACAGAACTCTTCTACCTTATTACTCCACACACCATATATGTTCCCATTTCCGCAAATAATAACATAGCAAAACCGAACATTATGGACTTTAATTAAGAAACACAAGACTTACCTGATTTCTTGTTTTAATTCTTATCCAAGCTTGTTTTTAGTCAAATACAATCCTTCCTTTGACAGTACTTTGCTTAGATTCTTCTCCAATCTCGGTTTCTAACTTTCATCCTTGGTAAGTTTGATGAAATTTTTAGCAAGAGTTGATGAATCCTTATTATCTTAGTAGCTTGGGAGTAGAAAAAAAAACTAAGGCAGAGAATAACTTTCTTTTTTGGAACGGAAGAGGAATGCAGAGGATGATCAGGGGATAGAATGAGTTATATTACTCAGCTTCCTTATACATTAGAGTTAAGGCTATAAACGAGCTAACACAATTGGGGCTCGACTCGAAAAAATGCGAGCGAGACTCGGATTCGTTAATAATATGATCCAAATTTGAGTATTAAAAATAGTTCGAATAAAAATATGAGTAGAATCTGAGCAAAGTTATACTCGACTCGTTTAAGATTCAAACTACTCGAATTTTTGATTGTGATTCGATACATACTCAGTTAATACATATTCGATTAGATGTTCGATACATTCTCTTATAATATATACAAATTTAAATCAAATTAGGATAATTAGTTATTATTTTGTTTCGTTTGTAATTTTAATTGTGATTTTATATTTGTAAAGTGTAATAATAAATATATTTTCTCATTTTTAAATAAAATAACAAATTCAATTTATAATTATATTTATTATAAAACTAGTTATTATGTGGATATTCGAATTCGAGCTTGAATTTGAAGCTCGCAAGTAGTTTGAATAAATATTCGAGTCGAGTCGGATCGAATTCGAGTAATAAATATTTGAGTCGAGTCGAATCTGAGTAGGAATTTTTAAATATAATTCGAATTCGAGCCGAATTCGAGTACGAATTTATCATTTCGAGTTGAATTCGAGTAGTTTTCTATTCACTCCGGTTCGACTCGTTTACACCCTTAATTAGAGTATGAACATGTATCCTCTATTAGCTTAATGAGTTTACAACTCATACTTAGAGAAATATGAGTCATCAGAATGCTTAAAAAAAATAAAACATCAACTCAGCCACATGTTTTACCTACATTCCCAATTATGTATATTAAATGTACATAATATCTTCAAATATCTCCATAAAATATCCATAAATCCTTTCCATAAAAATGGAAGCTATTTATTAAATAAAAATAATTTATTTAATAAATAAATTTGTTATAATTTATTTCCATAAAATATTTTTTTTATACACAATAGATTATATTTTGTTCATTATAAATTGTTTCTCTTTTCTCTGTTCTCTTTCTTTCTCTAAACTTAGCCAATTTGGCTAAAAATGAATATAGATAAATTTTGATTTCGCTTATATAAAAGCTACTTCAATTTCTTATAAGTTGGTCACCTAACTTAAGTCTTCTCCCTTGTCTTTAAAAGTTTGCAAATCACCCCTGACATATTCTTAGCATATTCTCAAAATATTCTTTATTCCTTAGAATATTCCTTAAGATATTTTCTTAAGTTTCAAATATTAGATTTTTAACCCTAAGGTTTTCTTAACTCACACAATTCTCCCTTAACTTTCATAATTCACTTCCATGCTTTATTAAGTTATTTAATTACCCAATCTTAGTAACTTAATTTACTTAAATAAGTTACTACATAAATCTCCTTAATTTATTTTACCGTTTTGGAATCATATAATTTACATAACACATCTTTAATATATAAATTATATAAAATATAACATAGCATACTCAAATTACATATTTTTTTATAATTGTAAAATAAATATGCTACACATAATTTCTTATGTAAATACAATTATTTACATACCCAATGTATTATAATATAATATCCTTACCTCATTATCATAAATTCAATTAAGAATTTATTTACTTTCTTAAGATATTACGATAAATATAATATCTTTTTTTTATTAAATTAATTTTATATAAGAATTTATTCTAATACTCTTAGGTAAAGTATATACAAATATTATATGCTTAACCCGCCGCTTTTTGCCTCATTACGCAAATCGTTCCCACAATTTTATTTCCCTGCGTAATATATATTTATTAACTCTCCATTACCTAATTTAAATAACTTATTTAAATTACACAATCTATATTGTACAATTAAATTTAATTTCCTCCTTTTAATAAATTGTTTTTAAACAATTTATTTATATATTAAATATTTAATTATTTAAATATAAATTTAATTTACTAACTAGTTAATACCAATATACATATTATATATATATATATATATATATATATATATATATATATATATATATATATATATATTGGATTTCATCTCATTTTCTTTAATAAATTACCACTACAATTTATTTACATATAATAAATATATAATACCAATATATTTATTAAGCATAAATATCAAATATTGCATAGTTCATACCTACTTATGCAATATAATATCATACAACATATTATCTAATAAGAATTTTATTTATTTAATTCTTATTTTAATATTACCCAAAAATTTGGGTTATCACAAAAAGTACTCATCATTTTGTATAATTTTTTAGGATCACTAAAGATAAATTTAGAATTTTTTGTTCTCTTTCATATACTTTTACTTCTCTTTGTAATTTACACATACTTTTGGGACGGAAGGAGTAGCTTTATAATATATACAATTATCAATTAAACTTATTATTTTACTTAAAAATTAAATAAGAAAATGTTTTTACAATTATAGTTTATAAATATAAAATTTTAATTAATATTAAAAACTGTGGGTAAGGAAATCGTACCTTGCTAGGGTTAAGGTTTTGTGTTGGCTGAGGAGGAGAGAAATCTACAAAAAGTACGAAATTGATTGATTGATTGAAGAAGGAGAAGAACAAATGAGCAATTACTCTAACGACATGTGGCAGAACTTTTAGAATCCAAGAACCTTGTTAGGGTAGCAAGGATTCAGAGAGCATTCTTGAGTCTTTAGGTTGAGAGAGAATCTCCAAGTCTCCTAGTCTTCCAAAAGGTCCAAATCCTGAATCTGAAGAGAAGTTCTCTTCCCAATGGACTGGAAGGGATATTTATAGGATTTTTTGGAGAGTGGTCATGTGCTAGGCACATGTCCCTGGGGAAATTCTAAATTTACCCTTAGTCATCAGAGTAATGCCCAGATCGTCCTGCCCTTCTAGCCACCAACCCAATCACTCAATCAATTCCCAAAAATTCTCTACGTGTCTTCTACCTCGGAACACGTGAAAAATTCTCTCAGGTCTTGCTTCTTTATTTCCGGCTCATCAGTCTTTTCATTTAATCATACTGCGAACCTTCATTTGTGCATTTAATTCAATTAGGTCAAATGAACCCTAATTTGTACTTGGGACCACATTTTCCCCTTGCGCGAGGGTCGCGTCTTTGAAGTGACGATCGTGCAAAAATATTTTAACTGTGAATTCTGTTTCAAATTTTTGAAAAAATCCGCGGACCTCGTTCTTCTAAGTCCTGAAAACAAAAAAATATTTGGAGAGGGGATCCCTAGGAGAGCTCTCCCAAGGCATTTTTTTTAAAAATTCTCCCAAAATTCTGCTCAATTTTGTTTCCTTGATAATATATATATATATATATATATATATATATATATATATATATATATATTACTAAGTAAATAAAATCTTATTTTATTTTGGAAAATAGAATAAAATCATTCTTTATATAAAATCAAATCATTCCTATTTAGAAAATAAAATATTTGTTTCCAAATTTTTTTTATTATTATTTATATATAATTGTTCTAAAAACAAAGTAGGCGAAAACTGTCAAGCCCATAGTGGATTCTTCAATTCAGAATCGCACAACAGGTAAACTTCATCTCTTTCAAAGGATCATGTACTTGATTATACTACTAATCACAAACCCACTTCAAGCTTTTGCCAATTTTTTTCTTTTTTTTTCTTTTTTCCATGAAAATCTAGTAGTCATAGTTAAATAATATTACTAAATAATATTAAATCTTATTTTATTTTGTAAATAAGATTAAATCATCTTTTATTTGAAAACAATATCAAAAAAAAATTATTTATCTTTATTTGGAAACAAGATCAAATCTTTTGCATTTTAGAAATAGAATATGTGTTTCCATAATAATTATATATAATATGATATAATGAATAATTATATTACTACAATCACCTAGTCCTAACATGATATTACTCCAATCACGTACATGATCTTTTCATTCATTATGGTGATATGATGAATCAGCCGTGATTACGTGATTGCAGCAGTACTATATGTTTTTCCTATAGCTAAGTTCCTTTCATCATGCCTTTATCACGTGAATTTATTTTTTATCATGCCAAGTTCCTTTTATCATGCCTTTATTCCAATAGCCAAGTTCCTTTCATCATGCCTAGCTTTATCACGTGAATGTATTTTTTTTTAGAATGGTAATCTAAAACAACTTTATCAAAAGGAGGCCGCTTGATGGTCAATTCTTAAGAAGCACAAAATATACCTGAATCGCCTCTACGTCCCATCTTTTTCCATCCTGTATGCACAATGGAGCAACCAACATATGCTCTCAACATTTAAATTTTCTACACATGAATGTTGGAGGTGATTATAATCAAAGGTGCTCTGGTTCTGAATGAATAAATCAACACTCCATATATGCTATTTGGCAATGGTCTGGTGAACCATGAATCTGATAACTTGAAGCTTCTTTCTCGCTCATTACCCAGCATAAGCATACCCCTTGGAATGCCGGGGCGGTGATTTTGGGTAAAACCAGTATGAGCGAGTGGTACAAGTTCGGTGTTTAAGTGGTGTTCCTGATGGGTGGTGTGCTAGAGCTGGACAGGGGGTGTGAATCCTTATGTCCATTCAGAATCCCCATGTGGATCAAGCAGTGGATCAGCAATAGTTGTGGCTGCAAACATGGTGCATGTGTCTCTAGGAACTGATACTCACAGCTCCATCTCATGCCGAGCAGATCACAACTCAATTATAGGGATCAAACCAACCGTTAGGTTCACAAGTCGAGTTGGAGTTATTCCTATGACTCCTCGATGGGATACTGTTGGGCCCATTTGCAGGATTGTGTCAGATGTTGTTTATGTGCTTGACGTGATTGCAGGTTTTGATCCCAGAGATGAAGCTCAAAGACCTGATCAATTCTTCAGTTAGGTCACTTGCAGACATTATTTCCTTCAACCATAACAACTCTGAACTGGAAAACCTTGGAGAGTATGATCAAAAAACTTTTATTGCATCAGAAGAGACAGATGGGTTTGGAGAGGACGAGAGGAAGGCAGTGGAGATATTGCAAAATCTTTCGGAGAATGGGTTTGAGAAACTAATGAAGAAGAATAAGTTAGATGCAATGGTGACACCAGGTTCACATTTTAGATACCCAGCAAAAGATACCCATTGATCACCATCACCAGGGCAGCCACGGTCCAGGCAACTCTATCTAGAGTAGGTCTATTTTTTTTTATTTAACTTGATTTGGTATTGTATATTAAATATTAATTAATTAATAATTTGATCCCGAGAATTCTTAATATCATATATGGAAAGTATATGGGGATATATGTATGAAAAGTATATTTATATATTCTTTCCACCGGTTGTATATATCAGGGGCAAAATAAAATCTCCATGATTCAGGGGATATTCTACTAAATTCCTTGATCCTTATATGTAACATAATCAAGCATTCCTCATTTTTGGCCACCTCTAATCAGAGCCCCCTCTTCGGTTCATGATAAATGGCTACTGCAGGCTCATTTTAAAAAATAAGATGTACTACACATAATGGGTGACCAAAAATCACGCGCTAATATTTGTATAGTGAGGGATCAAAATTCTCGAAGGAAACATCAATACGTTGTAGTCACGAATCAAAACTCTTCTTCAGCGGCTTGAACTCCATTTTTTTTATATTTGAATTCTTTCTAATTGCTTCATCGATTTCTCTTTTCAGGTGATTGTAGTTTTTTTTCTTTTTCTGGCCATTTCACCTTAACAGGATCTTGGCTCGGATATTCTTAAAAAAAGACAATATCGTAACAAGGAAGCATCTATTCCGGGCCATTTCACCTTAACAAGGATCTTGGCTTGGATATTTTCAAAGAGAAAGCAACACCGCAAGGAAGAGGCATCTATTTCAAGCTATTTCACCTTAACAAGGATCTTGGCTCGAATATTCTCAAAAGAAGGACAACACCGCAAGGAGGAATAATATATTCCGAGCCATTTCACCTTAACAAGGTCCTTGGCTCAGATATTCTAAAAGAAAGGACAACACCGCAAGGAGGAAGAATTTATTTCGAGCCATTTCACCTTAACAAGGTTCTTGGCTTGGATATTCTCAAAGAAAAAGCAACGCTGCAACGAGGAATCATCTATTCTAGGCCACTTCACCTTAACAAGGATCTTGTCTCGGATATTCTCGAAGAAAAGGGACAACACCACAACGAGGACGAATTTATTCCGGGCCATTTCACCTTAACAAAGATCTTGGCTCGGATATTCCAGCGAAGTAGCATTTATTCCAATCAGTTGATTCGACGAGCAAGGAGAAGTTAAATGTAATTAAGTGGGGAGAGCTCCTTTTCTTGCTAAACCCTATGGGCCAACCCCTAGGGGAACCAACCTAATGGCATCCTCCTTCACATTTTGTCTAATTCATCTAGCCACCTTCAAGAATGGCAGTATTGGATCAACGAGATACTTGACAATGTTGATTATGTGGATGTACTAAAGAAAAAGCTGACATTTTTCGTTGCATCCAGCTATGCAGGGACACTCGTATTCAACAAAATCGTGGTGCTCCTCCACATGCATATTCGTTACTTCTTGGGGGGAATGCACCTCTACCAGTAAGCATTTCCCCCCTGCGCATGAGTCATGCCTTTGGTGAGATGATCGCGCAAAAAATTTTTTAAGTGTTGAAGTCTTCACTTCTTGAAGCTTGATGTTTTGAAAGCCTTAAAAATGAAAGTCCTAGGAGAGTGAACCTATAGGGGAGCAAACCCTAGGAGGGCAAGCCCTAGAGGAGCTCTTCAAGGATATCTTGGTATCTCCTAACTTTTCTTGGACATGTCTCCCTTTCATGCTAGGTTGGATCTCTTTATTTCCAATCATCATGTTGTTGCACTTCGTTTGGAAGTCACTTCACGTCTCCATGAGAATGACTTACTTTATGTAAACTGTGAGACTCCGAATTTTTTGAAATAAAAGTATTCATTTTTTTTTTGGTAAATAGTTAAATTAATAAAAGTTTAAAGTTAAGGGTAATATGTTAATTATTTTGCAAAATAAGCATGTTGATATAAAATATTCTTTTTGTCAGAGAATATTTGTACGACGGTACAATCATTGGTGGACCCCACAACGTAATTATTTTTGGATTGAGAAAACGACAAAAATATTTTTATAAAAATAACGGCGGAAGTTTTACCGTTAAAACTATTGAACTACTCGGTAGTAAAAGTACAATAATACGCGTTGTTGCATAATAGCACACGGTATTGATTATTAATGCTTACGTGATAAGTCACTTCAGTTTTGTTTTATTAGTATTATTAATGTAGTAAAACAGAAAAGTTTTTTATATAAAACAAAATACTTTTATAAAGTTATTCTATAAATAGAATATATTATATTCTATTGTGCATAGTATTTTGCATAGTAAAATCTTTTTATATAAAACAGAATACCTTTATAAAGTTATTCTATAAATAGAATATATTATATTTTATTTAAAAAATTTTGCTTTAAATATGGACCATCCGATTAAAATTAAATCAATCTGGACCATTTATGAATTAGTTACTATGCAATCCATTCTTCTATAAGTAGAAGCTCATTCCTTCATTATTTCTTACGAATTCACTGAAACTCTAGAGAGAGAAACTATAGAGAGAATTCTTCTTCTATAATCTTGAGCGTATTTCTTTAGAGTTTAAGAAAGCTTTGAGCGGAGTGCAAGTTTTCTTCGTGTATATCCTCGCGCTACCAGTCTGAATACTCTTCTTTCAAAGGTAAGGATATTATTTGTTGTACTCGTAAGGGGTATTATTTTTTTTATTCATGAAGAGAACTTTTGTTATTCCATTCTTTATTATTCCGTTGGAATAACCTGTATACGCGGTCTACCATATACTTGGTGAAATTCTTCTGTTATTCCATTCTTTATTATTCTGTTGGAATATCATGTCTGTGTGTTTTACGCCAGACCTGGTTCCGTTATTTATTATTCTGTTGGAATAACATGTCTATGCGAAATACCGCATGCATGGTGATTTATGTTGTTATTTCATTCTTTATTATTCTGTTGGAATATCCTGTCTGTGCATTTTACGCCGAACCTGGTTCCATTATTTATTATTCCGCATTTATTATTCTGTCGGAATATCATGTCTATGTGTTTTACGCGGACCTGGTTCCATTATTTATTATTCTGTATTTATTATTCTGTCTAAATATCCTATCTGTGCATTTTACGCCGGACCTGATTCCATTATTTATTATTCCGCATTTATTATTCTGTCGGAATATCCTGTCTGTGCGTTTACGTCGGACCTGGTTCCATTATTTATTATTCTGTTGGGAATAACCTGTCTGAGCAGTCTCTATCACATGCATGGTGAATCCTTCTGTTATTCCATTCTTTATTATTCTGTTGGAATAACATGTTTATGTGGATTACCACATGCATGGTGAATGATCCTTTATATTCATTCCTTATTAAATTATGGAAATGATCTGGTTACGTTGATTATGACGAGAGTCATAATAAAAGCATTGGACTGATAAAAATCATGGGTATATGAAGTATTAGTAAGTGTTATGATAAGTTATGTTGGTTATTATGTGAAAACATGAAAGTTTCTTAGAAATCACAAAGGGTTGAAAATCAGATTTTGGTAAAAATGGAACATGAAATTCAATTGACCATATCTACAATTATATTTTGAATTTTTGAGTGTGGTCAAATCTAGAGTTAGATCTATGTGTTTTGTAGCATCTCCAAGTGGAATCACTGGAAAAGGTGTTGTAGATTTTCGTGTGGACTGATTTTAGCAAAGGAGTCAAAAGCTTGAAATTACCAAAATGCTACTGTCCAGATTTTTAGAAGGGTTGTTTCGGCCACTTAATTTGTGAGAAAAATTTCGGCCTTTTGGGGCATGAAAGTATATAGTATAAGGTATCTCATGTCCAAAAATGAGCTCATTCCGACTTAAAATGAGCAAGTTATGACCATTTCAATATTTAGATTTTTTTCGACGAAAAACGCTATAACCGGAGTTCTATAACTCCGATGACCATGAAATTTAAACTGGAAGCTCATGTTAACATGTTTAATATCCTGCCAAGATTTGAGAATTTCTGGAGTTAAACTTGAGGTAGCTAATTTCTTAAGAAATTAATTAGAAATTAATTTTTGAAAAATAGTAAATGAATTTTAAAAATTCCGAGAAAAATATATGTTCATTATGGAACTATATTCTGCTAAAATCCCAGAAAAGAGATATTTTTGGGTCTGATTTGGTATTTTTCATAAAAATGGTTTAGTTACGAACATATGAGTTAAATATGTTATGTGAAGTAACAAAGTTGGAAAATAGGATTTTATGGCTTGGAAATCCTATATAAGGTATATGTATATTTTTAATGAGGGATTTAATCATTGGTGATGAAATCTTATGAGTACAGTATTTTTGAATGATTAAATGCATTATTTGGTAAAGTGTAAACAATTGAAATAAGTTGTTTATAAGATTAAGAAGTGATTAAAATATTGTTATGATGTTAATAACATTATATTATGAGTGGTTGATAATATTTGGATAAATTTAAAGTCTTTAATATTTATCCTTGTTTTCGTTTGATTAATACTTATATCATTGTCATCATCCTCATGTATATATTATGTTGAAAGTCATCTGTGGCCTGTAGTGAATAGATGGACTTTGTATGATTATGACCAGGGATTATTCAGTATAATCATGACCGTAATGTTACAAATGATGTGCAAAAAGTCATCATTGGACGTAGTGCATTGATGGACAGTTTTTGATATGATAATGGCTATGGATTCTCTTCGGCCAAGGGTGCAAAGATGAATTGTTTTATGGCATGATCAGGACCGTTGATGAAAACATGATTATCTTTGGCCCGTAGTGCATGGATAATTCGTGGTCGTGATACTAAAAGAATATCTTTGGCCTATAGTGCAGGGATGAATTGATGACGTGGATTAATTATTGAGATGAGTCTCAGCAATGAAATATTAATTCATGGATGTGATAATAATGAATATCCTTGGCCGTAGTGCATGGATAATTCATGGATGTGATATTAACGAATATCCTTGGCCGTAGTGCAGGGGTGATTTGATGATGTGGATTATTTATTAAGTTGAGTCTCAGCGATAAAAGATTGATAATAAACTTTTAAATTCGTAGAAGATAGTAGATATTATCTCTACTTGACTCTTCTAAAATACAGTTGTATATCTTTGGCCTGTAGTGAAAAGATGAATTGTTAATGAATATCTTTAGCCGTAGTGCAAAGATGAATTTATTAGTATGATTATGAGCAGGGATTGTGATTTGGTATAACCATAATTTTTGATGTTTCAGGTGAAGATAGGTGATGAAAAATATCTTCGTCCTGGGTACGAAAAGGAATTCAGAATCACAATTATAATTATGAGTTATTCATATGATTTTGGATAGGAATTGTTGATTGACGTTACAGGAATAAAAAATTATTGGTGGACTTTTAACATGGAGAAGATAATAGATATGATGGTCTATTTGACTCTTTTAATGGATTGCTCATTCTGCTGCAACTATGGTTGAAAAGTTTTATCATCTACCATATGTTCTAAATCTCTAATTTATTATTGACAAAAGCTATTGATATTTTAATTATCTTTAGTTATGATATTCTTTACTGGGCTAGTTGTGCTCACCCTTTTTCTTCACAATTCCTTTCAGGTAATAAGAGTGTTGCCGAGTCAAGCGGGGATAACAGGGGAATAAAACGGTGGTCTATAGCTGTTGAGGTTCTCCCAAAATAGTATGAAAATAATTTTATTGAGAACTTTAGATAAGTGTGTCGTATTGTATACGTCATTTGATATTTAATTTTGGTGAACCGAATAGGGTGAAGCGAACCCAACTTTGGAAGGGTGTTTTGTCACTATCATACAAGATGTCTAATGACATACAACCTCGTGTTATCATAAGACAGAGTTGTGCACATGCACTTGTTGAGTATATCTATGAGCACTACCTATATGATTTTGGAGTTTATTTGAAATATAATTTTCACTTGGAGACAATGGAGATAGTTATATGTCAAGAGAAGACTCACCATTGGAAGGAACATGATAGTAATCTTCTCGTTTTTCTTTATGGTCTATTGGATCAACCAAGGATAATTCTCTGTACATATGATATCTATAATAACTTAGATTCATGGCCTCCTATATACGAAGGTTTCCTTGAGTAATTTCCAAAGATTTTAATTTCTAAAACAGTTTTTGACTGTACCTTTATGTAAGGTGCAATTATGACATAAGTCAGAGTTGATATATGTATTTGTATTTAAACTCACAGTATACATGTCGTCGTATTTTGCACGACAGTTGTATAAATGAAGTTGTAAATAATTTTTATAGTATATTTTCTAGCGACTCAAGATGAGTGATGTATACCTGTTTTGGGGGCATCACATAAACTTTAGGAGCTTCAAGATGCCATAGATAAATTGAAGACCAAGCTTTTGGGAAATTGAGTCAGCTACCCAAGACCTTGAAGGCTCGATAGCCTCCAATAAGAAGGCTCAGAGTACCACACCATTGTCGACTTGAAGGCTTTAACTGTTCCCCTCTCTTTAGTTCGACATGTCATGGCCTTTAGATCATGAGCTTTCATAGTTTTTTCCATTTTCTGTATCAGAAAATTCATGTACATATATATCATTTATCAAATTGTAGTTTCTTTTATCCTTATTGATTGCCTTTAATTCGAACGATTCTTTAAAACTCAATATTTAACATTGAATCTTAAGTTGTTCGAATTAAGACTCCAAGACAACAATAGGTCTCATAAAACAGCAAACATGAATCTTTTCAAGAAAAAAACATGTTTTTTTTATTGATAATAAAATTAATTTTAACGAAAAAGCATAATGTTTCAAATAATAAATTCTCGATTACTTTTGAAGTTAAAAGTATAACTTGTCTGGTTCGAGGACTTATAGTCAGGTGCCTTGATTACTTTTAAAGTTGAAAGTATAACTTTTTGGGTCTGAGAACTTATAGTCATGTGCCTCATTCACTTTTAATGACAAAGTGTAACACTCGGGTGCCTCGTCACTTGGGTCGTCCAATTTCTTAGAAAGTGCAGTCTACGATGACTTGAAATCGGGTGCCTCGTCACTTGGGTCATCCAATTTCTTAGCAAGTACAGTCTATGAGGACTTGAAATCGAGTGCCTCATCACTTGGGTCGTCCAATTTTTTGGCAAGTGCAGTTTACGAGGACTTGTCCACCATTTAGAGTGGACCACCATCTTGGGTGGATTTTTTTTATTTATATATATATATATATATATATATATTTAATTCGCCAATTCTTGTGCCTCCAACCTTGGTCATCCAATTACTTGACAAGGGGAGGACTTAAACATCCATTTTTGGTGGACCACCATCTTGGGTGGATTTTTAATTCATCTGTAGTTCAGATTTTTTCGATGGTAGAGCCAGTATTTGGGTTCTTGACTTTCGAGATTGCACCATGGGTGATAGTGTTACACGTTTTTTCTTCTAGTTCAATCTTCCCGGCCGCCAGCTTCTCATGGTATATCCTCCACAGACTGTAACAGTCCATAGTGGAATGTCCTACGTATTGGTGGTATACACAAAAGTTCGGTCTTCTTTTCACCTCTTCCGTTATAACCAACCGGTGCCTTGGAGGCTTTACCACTCCATGCTCAACCCATTGTTCGTATAGGCTCTTGAATGCCTTCTTGTTGCATGTAATAGCCTCCAGAACAGGCATTCTGGTATACTTGTCCCCATGCTTTTCTCTGATTCGCTCAAATTTCTCATTCTTTTCCCTCTTGCCCCCTTGTGGTTTTGACTGAGAATCCGCCAAAGCCACAGTTGTTGTCCTCTTGCCCTTCCATGTAACCATCGTATGGTTGGTGGGAAATGTCATGATTCCTCCCAAGTCTTGTGCAAAAGATGAGAGGGTCGCAAATGAATCACAAGCTTTGGTAATGAGGTGGGGCTTGAAGGCGTCTAAAGCACCATTGTTGCATATGCTAACCAAGTTCTTTTCTTCAATTGGCTCTGCACACTTCTGTCCTTGGGCCCTGAACCTATCCACGTAATCTGACAGCTCCTCATTTGGCTTCTGCTTGAATCGCATGAGCTCTACGATGGTTACCTGTTTCTGCACATAGAAAAAATTCTTAAAAAAGTGCACTTTTAGATCATCCCAATCATGGACTGATCCCTTCTCCAAATTGTAGTACCAACTGAAGGCACTATCCGTCAAAGTCTTGTTGAATTCACTCATCAACAAGTTGTGGTTGTTTACTTCATCATATCCTAGCCATGGAGACATCGACTCTACGAACCTGGCAATGTGTTCCCTGGCATTTCCTTTCTCCCCATTGTATTTTAGAAACTGCGGGGGATGCTCAATATACCCCGTCGAATAAGGTTGCCTCCGAATGTGTGCAGGGTAAGGTGGAGTAAAATCTAACTCCGAGGGTCGGGATGTCTGCCTGCGAAGTTGATTAATCACATCGATCATATCATCATTCGTCACGTATTGGCTTGTGGCCTGAACTCTCTGGGGTGCTGTAATATACTGTTGTATTAGCGGTGTGTATGGTGAAGAGATTGGTTGATGTACACTTGCATCGTGCAAAGCTGGCACTAGTGGAATTTGCTGGCTCATTCGCTGGACATGGCTTGGGATGGTTGGCATCTGCACCTGTGAAAATGCTGGAAGAGCAGTTGGGATGATGTTCGTCTGAGGTTGGCTTGCTTCCAACCTAGGTTGTGGCCCGTGACCACTGTTCTGGAGTTCCAAGTTGATTATTGGAACCGATTGACTTTCAGCCAATGGAGGTACAATTTGGTTCTCTTTGTTGTTGCTGCCATTGTTGTTGTCCTCCACTCTTGCTTGTTCTCCCTTTGAATTGTCTGGGAGCATGGCCTTGAAAGCGGGGATCTACATCAACTATTGGCGGAAATTTCCCATTTCTTCTTGCTTCCTCTACATCTCCAGCATCATAGTCATCATCATCCCTTGTCCTTCTCGTGCTTCCTTCAACGTATTGAGCATCTCCAGTTGCACAACATTTGTCTGCTCTCCATTTTCTTCTTCGCCTGACTTTCCCTCGCCTATCCGCCTGACATTCTTTGGTTATTGATCATTCATGTATGGTGATGTTGAACTTCCTTCTGAGGCGTCTTCAAGGATGGGTTAATCGAGATTTAGATTCACGCCTTGGAAAGCTTGAATTGCTTGCCTTGAAATTGGACCCGGTTAGGTAATGTTATTCGTTGGTGAAGCTCTTCCTGTTGTTCTCCCACTTCGAGTTGTGGGCATACCCTTCAAGAATTCTACACCTCCCCAGCAGAGTCGCCAAAGAAATGTGGGCAAGGAAATTGTACCTTACTAGGGTTAAGGTTTCGTGTTGGCTGAGGAGGAGAGAAATCCACGAAAAGTACGAAATTGATTGATTGATTGAAGAGGGCAGAAGAACAAGTGAGTGATTACTCTAACGACACGTGGTAGAACTCTTAGAATCGAAGAACCTTGTTAGGGTAGCAAGGATTCAGAAAGCCTTCTTGAGTCTTTGGGTTGAGAGAGAATCTCCAAGTCTCCTAGTCTTCCAAAAGGTCCAAGTCCTGAGTTTGAAGAGAAGTCCCCTTCCCAATGGAGTGGAAGGGGTATTTATGGGATTTTTTAGAGAGTGGTCATATGCTAGGCACATGTCCTCGGAAAAATTCCAAATCTACCCTTAGTTATCAGAGTAATGCCCAGATCGTCCTGCCCTTCTAGCCACCAATCTAATCCCTCAATCAATTCCCAAAATGAGTCGTCTCCACGTGTCTTCTGCCTCGGGACACGTAAAAGATTCTCTCACACTACAAGAAAAAGCTTTAGTTCTGACGGAATTATTTTCGACTAAACATATTCATTCGATGTTAATATAAGACCGACCGAATATTTAGTCGACATTAATTCAGTTGGAATTAATGTATCCTCGACTAACATCAGTCAGATTTAAGATCTTCTCCTTGACGCGAGGGTTTCCCGCTAGCGCAAATATATAGTTGACAGAATATGTGTCATCCTCGATTGAATAATTCGTCAAGGTTATCATAACGTTGACAGACACAACCTCGACGGAAGTCCGTCAAAAATAAACCTAAAAAAACCCTTCGCCTTCCCTGCGCCCTCTCAGTTTCATTTCCCTTTCTATTTCTACATTTCCCTCTCTATTTTTCTCTATACCACTGATCTCTCTCTCATACGCCCATCCCAACCCCCTCTCCACCGATCCCCCCCACCCTGCACCCGGTACTCCCACTCCCCCGGCCGGTCGTCCCCCCTACACGACCCCACCCTGCCCCGGTACCCCCACCCCTCTCCCCTTGCAGTCGACGTCGTCCCCTACCCCTTGTACGTCCGGTACCCCACCCCACCCCACCCCACCCCACCCTCAGGTACCCCCACTCCC
This sequence comes from Panax japonicus, assembly GCA_020205505.1. NCBI lineage: Eukaryota > Viridiplantae > Streptophyta > Magnoliopsida > Apiales > Araliaceae > Panax > Panax japonicus. The sequence goes on along the minus strand of CM035114.1, from coordinate 5,746,189 downwards.
AAACCCCTTCCCATGGTACCCCCACCCCTCTCCCCCAGACCCCGACCCACCCAGCACTCACTGCCGTCGGTCACCGGAGACTGCCGCCGCACTTAGACTCTCTTCTTTCGTAATTTTCCAGGTATTGAGTATATTATATATATATATATATATATATATGTTAATAGTATGAAATTTAAGTATGAAATTTGTGTATGAATTTGGTATTATATATAATGTGCAATTGGTCTAAATTTATTTTGTTTTTGGATTGATAATGTATAATGTATATATGAATTCTGTTTTTGGCATTATAATGTATATATGAATTCTGTTTTTGGTCATTTGGGTCTGAAATTGGTCATTTGCAGCTTCTATACATGTATAACATCCATTTTATTGTTTGGTTTTATTTTCTTTTATGTAATTACAGTGTATATTTCTTCAATTTCAATATTGTATGTTGTATGTTAATAACAGTAAAGTAATTTTATGCTTGATATTTCTGACGAAATTTCCCACGAAATTCTTTCAGAATTCTTGAGATGCAAAACATGTTGCTCTAATAACTATTTATTACTTAATTTACTAATACTAAAATTTACTAATTAAGTAGCATTTACTTAATTAGTTTTCAACAAATAATTTATACTTCAAATATCAATTATTTTAATCAACTTAATTAAAAAAACAAAATAAAATAAAAAATCACTATTTAATATACTAATATATAATTCAGAATAAAATAAAATAAAGTTTAATAAATGAAATAAATATAATTTAATATATAAATATATTAAATTAAAAATAAAAATTATTAACAAATAAATAAAACAATAAATTTCATTTAATTTAGTTTATAAAATAAAATAAACTTTAAAAATGAGATAATATAATATAATAAAAAATAAATAAATTAAATTAAAATAATTAATAAATTAAAATAACATAAAATAAAAGTAAAATAAAATAAAATAAAATAAATTTAATAAATTAAATTAAAATTAAAGTAAATTTAATTTAATTTAATAATTATTAAATGTTATAAGGTAGTTTAATTTAATTTAATTTAATAAAAAAATATAAAAATTATATTATATAATAAAAAATAAAATAAATTAAAATTAAACAAAATAATTAATAAAATAAATTATAATAAATTAAAATAATACATTAAATCAATTCAAAATAATAAACTAAGTAGCATTTGCTTAGTTGAGATGGAATTCAAAGAGACTGAATATATAAATCTATCTATATAGATAGATTTAAGAGGATGCTCGACTTAACCCAAGGAACGTATATTCATTTGATGCTAAATTCGTTTAGCATGGCAAACTCCAAAAGATGTCTCATGTTGATGAGTCATGGAGTGTATATCTCTTAATAGTCCCCATAGACTCCATAAAAGAGAGATCGCATGAGTAACTATCATGTATGCAATGAAATGTACGAGACCTGATGTTCATCAGTCATATTCTGGAGAAGATCACTGTAAGACAGTGAAAAATATCTTAAAGTACTTGATCGGCACTAAGGATGTGATCATACATGGTGAGTCTAAATTAAAACTAGAGGGCCTAACAGACTCAAGTTTTTTTTTCAGATAGACCAAGACGACATAGAATCCACTTTAAGGTAAAGGGTTACCTTGAACGGTGGTGCAGTGAATTGGAAAGGTTCTAAACAGCAAAGAGTTGCTGGTTTAGTGATAAAGACAAAGTATATAGCTATAAATGAAGCTACAAGTTGATTGTTTGGATGAAAAGTTCATTACAGAACTAGGAATAGTTCCTAAGTCTCATCTTGGATCTAAACATGTGTTGTGGCACTTTCATTTTATTATAAGAATTATTGAAAAATGGGAAATCACTATAGAGATAGTGGACTCTCAAGAACAACATTACATATCCATTTACTGAAGCTTATCCAACAGCAGGATAATCGTCACTTATAGAAGAAGAGTATGAGATACCATAACGATTGGCTTTAGTGCAAGTTGGAGATTGAAAGTAGTATGTATACAAGCCAATCATGTTTGATGATAAAGCATATATACTTTGTAACAATCTTATTCATTTATTAATAAAAAGTATTAATTTATTAAAGGCTTTTAATTATCTACATGATGTTGTTTTATAATATGTGATAAACCCATAGTTTTAAGCAATGCTTTTAGAATAATGATGATGATCATTCTAATGAGATCTAAATTCTTAGAAAGCTTAAAACTAAAATAGTTCCCAATCGTTGGATTACTAAATTGGGGATTAATAAATTCGGATAGATTGGTACATACGTTGCTTGCTCATTGGATGAGGATGATTGATCTCATAATCTTTTGTGTGGAGACACTAAAGCAAGTATGTAGGTGCTTATTAGAGAATAAGTTCACTGAACGTGGCTCGCTAAGGAATACCTAATGGAGTTTTACTTGCCTGTCAATAGGAATTTCTGTAGTGATAGTAGTACAAGTGATCCTTGGACTTGAGATCATCATAGTATCTTGTGTATGATGAGTTATAATTTGACTTATTCCTTAAGACCCTTAGGGTATATCAAAGGGTATGCTTGGATATAATAAGTTGTACATGGAGATAATGTATGATCAATAAAGAATCTACCACTTCTAGTAAAAGAAGAGAAATATCCTATGTGATTCGATAAATGACAACTCAGTAGTCCTTGGCCAAGGCAGAATGAAATTAGAAATGAGTTTTTAATTTGCATTATTTGGGGTTGTGCATTTAAGGATCGAAATACATATAATTAAATAAAATAAGACTTGACAGTAATTTCATGTCTTATATTTAATTGGGACATTGTAAGGTGGAAGGATTGAATTGTACGGTAACTATTTACTCAAAGGTTCTTTTATGATTAATGTTGAAATCTATATTATCTGGAAAGTCGTTGATCGCTAGGGAGGCTTATCCTTATTGTAGAATAAATATTATTTATCTAAATAAATTAATATTTTAATTTATTTATTTAAATAAGATTAGAATTGTTCTAATTAATTTATTCACAACCGGTTTAATATGGAGAACCTAAAGGGTCACACCATAAAAGAAAGAATAATTATTTAAGAAGTTAATGACATAATCGTAATAATAAGTTAAGTAAATTTAATTTAATCTATGGTGATAAAATAAATTAAATAGCTTAATATTTATTATTTAATATTTTGGAAATATTAAATATAAATTAATAAGAGGAGTCTTATTATTATTATTACTATTATTATTATTTAATTCTTAAAGGAGTTTGGGAATTAATTAATAAAAGTACCCTCAAATATCCTAATAGGATTAGGAGGTAAATTAATTAAAAAAGTTTAATTAATTATCCCTAATAAGATTAGGGAGCTTAATTAATTAAAAGAATTTAATTAATTAAAATAAAACCCAATTCCTTAATTGTTAAGGAGGGTTGCCCACATCTATAAATAAGAGGAGTCTTATTATGGGTGAGGGGTTGTTGACTTTTACAACATACGTAATTTCAATAGTTGGGAGAGTACACCTCTTTCTATGAGAGATAGAAAAACTAGGGTTTTGCCAAATACCCATCTTCTTGAATTCTTCTTCTTCCTTGGTGGATCACCTCTAGAGGCCAAACACTTGGGTTGCTAACGTTGATCAAAGGAAGGAACCAAACCCGGTGGATTCAAGTTGAACGCGAAAAGGATTGGAGGTGAACTTGTACCTGAGGAAGCTCGGATCTTCAAGGGTATGATTCTTATTCATATCTTTTCGTTTAATTAATAATTATGCATAAAGGGTGATCCGGGTATATGGTTTATAAAAATTTTAAACTTTGATTTTTACACGTTTCAGCTAATTTTGTGCAATTTGATTGCGTTCATTAATATTACAAACCTAACAACAGCTTCTCACCACTCCAAATTCCTCAGATAGGTATTTGGAGTGGTGAGAAGCTTTCTATGGCATGGATTGAACCAATATCAGGTAATGATTCATTCATAGTAGAGAAGTGATCGTTCGTTCATTTAGAGGGTTGCTTAACTTGGAACTTTGTTCAATAGCTTAATGGAACTCCTTCGGGATGTTGTCATCTGTTATGGGGGAACAGTGAGGAATGTCCGCAGTAATTCAATTAATTTTATTAACAGAGTATAGGACACAAACAGGAACTATGACCCTTTTTTTGTCCGATTACTGCCGCGGAACCGGTTGGAGTACTATTAGCTGCAACTGCAACTAATATGAAACTTAGATTTGCAACTAATAAACTAAGTAGCATTTGCTTAGTTTTCCACAATTTTCAATAAACTCAATGATACTCTCCCTTTTCTCTTCAATACATTCATAAATATATATATATATATATATATGTAATATACTTTGAAACTTAGAAACCCGTTTGACATTCACTCAGTAGGAGTGAATGCCGAATAGTCCCCAGTTTGGGACTGTTACTGAATGTTATGTCTCTCACTTAGGTCGGTGCTAATTCACAAGGTGCGTACGTGTTTATAATTTTTAAAGAATTTTTCAGCTGGTGCCTCTACATATATTCTTCGAGTGCATATTTAGACTAAGTTGTCTTGGTCTATTTCATGTACTTGAAGACCATGGGGAGGTGATACTAAAATTTTCTTAAAATATTATAAACACGCACCTTGTGAATGGCACTAGTGAGGAGACGCATCCAGAAACGGGATAGAAGCCTAACCCCTGTAGAGTGGAGATATATACTAGGTAAACTAAATACATGCATATATATTCTAATTGGATATTATCTTCTATTAAAGATGTCAGACGACCGGAGTTGGATGTACCGTAGGATACCAATTGATGGGAGGGGATTAGTTGATGCGTACCGTGAAGGGGTGTCCAATTTTATGAACAAAGCAATAGAACATGTTGATGATCAGAACGGAAAGATGAGATGTCTGTGTTCCAAGTGTAAGAACATGATATGGAAGACCGCCGATGAAGTTAAATTTGACTTATATTCACGTGGGTTTGCTGATGGGTATTCGGTATGAATTCATCACGGGGAATCATCTGAGTTTAGAGAACGGACATATAGTACTGTACACCACTCGGATCACGGGGATTCAAAAGCAGATAACTATGACATCATGCAGATGTTGGTTGATGCTTATGGCCCTACCAATATTGATTGGGCTGAAACGAGCATGCATCAATCAGTTCTCAGCAAAAGCCAAATGATTCAGCAGCTGCTTTTTACAAGTTGCTATCTGAATCGGGTGTTTCATTGTATCCTGGAAATGACAGGCACATCAGGCTTTCTGCAGTTACGAAGCTTTTATATTTCAAGAATGAGCATGACTGCATTGAGAGAGGATTCAATGATTTGCTTGATATTCTCAACGAGTTCTTACCCAGGGATAATACATTGCCCGCGAATTACTATGAGGTGAAGAAGATGGTTAAGGGGTTGAATCTCAGGTATGAGAAGATCGATGCTTGTGAGCAGGATTGCATTTTATATTATGGGGAGGACAAAGATAAGGTGCAGTGTGATATCTATAACTCGCCAAGGTACAAGATCACAAAACGTGGAGGGAAGGAGAAACATGTTCCAAAAAAGATTTTAGGGTATTTTCCCCTTGCGCTGAGGTTGCAGCGGCTATTCATGTCTGCGCACACTGCTCATCATATAAGTTGGCATAGAACAAGGGATGTCGTGCCTGGTCAGCTGACTCACCCAGCAGATGGAGATGAATGGAAGAATTTTGATGCAAATTTTCCATAATTTGCCGAAGAAGTTAAGAATGTTAGGCTTGGGATGGCTACAGATGGATTTTGTCCATTTAATAATTTTAGTCAGCCTTATTCTGTTTGGCTAGTGATTATGGTAGCTTACAATCTTCCACCGTCAATGTGCATGAGGGATCCGTATCTTTTCTTGACCTTACTTATACCAGGGGATAAGAGTCCTACAAAAGACATTAACTTTTGTATTAATTTTACATAACTTTTGACGTACATATTGTAGTTTAAAGTACTTTATCATTAATTACTTTGGTTTTGTTGCGGTTTGACACTTAGCTTAATTTAGCTTAATGGGATGTTTGTTATAATTAGTTTAGATTAATGGGATCTTTTGTAATTTACATTCGTTTAATTTACTTTGATTAAAGTGGTTTTACATTTCATTACCTTGATTTGTTGCGGTTATGCTAGTAGTAATGGGATGTTTTTGACATTTAGCTTAATTTAGCTTGTGTATGTGATGTTGCGAAAACAGGTACAGGTACAAGATGTGGGTTAAATCCTTGGATATTGAAAAAACAATAAAAAATTTTTTTAAAAAAAAACAGTAACCTCAACGGAAGAATGGTATTCTCGACGGATAACCGTCGAGGTTAAGGTTCTTCCCATTTTTGGTATACTGCCACGTGGCATACATAGCCTTGACCGAATATCCTCGACGGACGAGTTATAGAGTCGACGGAATTCCGTTGCGCGTAAGGTGATTTTTCATTTTTTCCAGGCTGCCACATGGCATGACTATCATCGACTGAATATCCTCGACAGACACATTTCAGTCGGGGATATATTAACTCTAACTGAATGTTCGGTCGAGAATAGTTCTATCGATGTTATGTTTTCCCGACCGAAGAATCGACAGACTTATTTTCGACGTGTTTATATACGACTGAATTTCTGACCGAATATTCCGTCGAAGATAAGGTTACCCTCGACGGAATAACCTTAGTACCGACGTAATATTCTGTCGGAAATAAGCCTTTTTGTTATAGTGTCAGGTCTTGCTTCTTTATTTTTGGCTCTTCCGTCTTTTCATTTAATCATACTGCGAACTTTCATTTGTGCATTTAATTCAATTAGGTCAAGTGAACCCTAATTTGTACTTGGGACTACAAAAATAAAATAAAAGTAGTAATAATTAATTATTCAAAATTTATTTAAGTGTGTATATATTATAAAAGAGTATAATTATCTATTCGAATATGTATCAATCGAGTATGTATCGAATTATGATCGAGAATTCGAATAATTTGAAATCTAAAAAAGTAAAATATAGTCTTGTTCAAATTCTACTCAGCTTTTTATTCAAATTTTCTATGATTGAATTTGAATAACATATTAACAAATCTGAATCTCACTCATTTTTTCTACTCGAATTCAAAGTTTGGTTTGATTTATAACTTTACCTAAACCACAAAAGAGAATAGAATGGAAAACTCTTTTATAATAAAGAAAACATGATGCAAATCTAAGGGTGTAAACGAAACGAATCGAAGTGAACAAAAAACTACTCGAATTTGACTTGAAACAATAAATTCATACTATAATTTTACTTGAATTCGAACTGACTCGGATCAAATTATATTCAAACTACTCGCGAGCTTCAAATTCAAGCTCGAATTCGAGTCTCTACATAATAACTATCTTTATAATAAATATAATTATAAATTGAATTTGTTATTTTACTTAGAAATGAGAAAATATATTTACTATTACACTTTACAAATATAATATTATAATTAAAATTAAAAATATAATAAAATAATAATTAATTATTCTAATTTGATTTAATTTTTCATATATTATAAGAGAATGTATCGAGTATCTAATCGAATTTGTATTTATCAAATCACAGTTGATAATTTGTATTTATCTAATTTTGCATATATTCTACTCATATTTTTATTCAAACTAATTTTTATGTTCATATTTGGATCATATTATTAACAAATTCGAGTATCGCTTATATTTTTTTTGAGTTGAGTACGAATCAAACTTGATCTGTTTGGTTCGTTTACAACCTTATGCAAACCCAATTAAATAATAAAGGAATTATAATTAGTAATCCAAAAAGACAATCAAAAATCATTTGACATTATCTTTTAGTAAAGTAAAAATTCTGTGCGAACATGATAATTAGACATGAGTATTTTATAATTCTATCAATTTATATTCGAACATAAAAATATAAATAAGTGAAATTATAAAATAATAATGTTTAATTTTCATGTCTAATTAGTAATCGGCATAGAAGAGTTATTTACAAGGCGGTGGAGGCCGCAATTGAAGGGAGATGGTGGGCCCGGTCAACGAACTTTAAATCCACGTCCGATTACTTCGTGTGTCCCACACCTAATCACCACTTGAAAAACCGCGGGAACTTTAACCGCCGGCGGTAACTATTTACCGGTATAAACCGCCGCCGATGTTACGTGGCGTGGGACCACTAAATCCAAAGCCAAATTCTAAGAAAATTTTAAAAAGAAAAAAATGGTGGAACATCCGATAAGAAAACAAAAGCAGAGGAAAAACAGAAGAGAGTTTGTGGGGGGTGGTGACATTTTGGTGAGGGCTAGGAGAGAGAAAGAAAAGACAATTTCTAGAGAGAGAAAGAAAAGACAATTTCTAGAGAGAGAAAGAGAAAGCTTGTTCCTCCCCTTTCAGAAAAGATGGTCGAAGAGAGATTCCTCCTCTGAGATCATCCTGAAAAGGGCAGTCAAGAAATTAATACATTTTTATTTTAAATTTTATATTAAATTATTAAATTTTTTTCTTATATGCCTTTTCAAGTCTCAATAATCTTTCCAATCATCATCATTTTTTCATCATCTCCACCCAAAATCTTTCATTTTTACCCTTAGGGAATTTACATTTATTTACAACAACAGCATTATTGTTTCTTTGACTGCCCTTTTTGCCCCTCCTTTCTGGTAAGTTATCTCTTCCTCTATACATTTCATACCCTTTTTGCTTTTTGCTACATTGCTTGCTTTGGCGGGTATTCCTTATCATTTTGATTCTTTTGTATTGTGGCTCTTTTGTGAAATATACTTGCACCAATTGACCACATTAGTATTGTTGATTTTGTGATATATATATTTTTCGGAATTTCTTCACCAGGTTATGCAATAGTTGATGCTGAAAACAGAGGACTTGTGACCTAAAATTGTGAAATAGAAATGAGGGACCCCAATTTGGTCATTATGTTCAAGAGGGCTATTGAATTTTCGTTCTTTTGTAATGTAGTTTGTGCCTGGTAGTGTAATTTTTCCGTGCACATTCGTTGGTGTTCTGTAATTTGTACAAATTGTTGTTGTTGTTGTTGGTGTATAATTATCATCACGGTCCGAGCAATCTGTAACTCGGAGGGGTGGTTAGTGTAAGAAAGCTGGCGATTTTCTACAGCAGCTTGTATAGAATCCTGGCTGTTGGCAGATATTATCACTGCCTCCACCACTGTGACATTGTTTTGTGAGCAATGGGGGATAGATGGAACGCTTGTGGAATCCAATTATCGTGTTTTGCACTTTTGAGTCTTGTATTGGGAATTCAAGGGCATTGCTCGCTGAATTCTGAAGGTAATCTTTGGTGAACAATAATGCTAATTTCCCAATTATGAATTTGTTTGCTGATCTTTATTGATATGGTTTGAAATGGAAATGCAGGATTTGCGTTATTGGAGTTTCGTGCTGCTGTGGAATTGGATCCATATGGTGTTTTCTCGGATTGGAAGCCTAATGACTGCAACCCATGCATGTGGTCAGGTGTTCATTGTGTCGACAGTAAAGTGCAAATGCTGTAAGTCCCAGATATATTTCTCACAAAACATTACAGTCAGATATACGTAAAAAACGAAAGCGAAATTAATGTCTACTTCCTTCAGTTGACAGAGTATATGTGTTGAACTAATAGTACCCCAATATGTTTGTTACTTTTCTTTTCCTTAGGTGATAATCCATACTGTACTAATATCAAATGGTTTAGTCTTGAAAATTTAGTATGCAGAATTAGAGCGTGTTTATGTTTCTTATTTTTGATAGAAGAATGTCTATATGCTTTGCACTTTGGAGTATTCATATTCTTTTTCTTTTATGCGAAGGGATCTTAATGGGCTTTCTTTGGAAGGAGTGTTGGCACCAGATCTTGGAAAACTCACTCACCTAAAAACTCTGTAAGTATTAACTTTATGTTTTTGAGTTTTATTGTTAAAATCTTTTTTTGTTATATATCAACTCAAATTAAAATTTCTAATTCATGTTGTGGATTAGTCTCAAACACCATCGTGGGTATTTTGCATATACCTGGTGCTGTTGCAATCAACCCGATTGCTTAGCATTACCTCTAAAAAAAAATCATAAACCACATTATATTATGTTGGTTTAAATAGGAATATATATAATTGATGTAAAATGGAACCAGTTATTGAAACAAATGACAAGTAATTGAGACAAAAATTAATTTATGAGTGTCAATTTTGTGTTTATTTAGATCATCATTATGTTGTAAAAACCTTTTTATGTGGTTGAAGGCATATTCAGTTTAGCCTCTTGGTATTAACTAGTTAATCTTTATATTCAATGAATCATCAGTTTTATCGTAATATCAATCATCAATGCATTTTTCATCCTACTGAAGCTAATAGATTGTCATAATGAAGTTCTTTGCAGATTCAGTTACTCCTATATCCGCCTATTGTTACTTTCCCTTCTGAATCAGTTCTACTTGTACTAGTATAATACTTGATTTGTAAAAACTCATAAGTTTTCTGAAAATGTTTTATGAACTAATGCATCTTTATCTGATTGTTTATCATTTTAATATGAATCCTCCATAAGTGATAGACGTGATTATGATGCACTGCTGGAGGATATAAACATAAAATCCCTTGCCTTTTCCAATTTTTAATCCTGTAGAATTTTCTTGATCTCTTGTCCTCCATTTGTATTTTCATTTGTCAGTATACTCTCTCAGAACCAGTTTTCTGGTGCTATCCCTAAAGAGTTTGGTGGGCTTGCAATGCTGGAGGTATTGGACTTAAGGAATAATAGTTTGAACGGACCTATTCCGCCAGAAATAGGAGGGATGCATTCGCTAAAGCGCTTGTAAGTCCATTATCTGATGAAATCGTTTGTTCAAAGCTAGGGACTGTAAGTTCCATATAACCTGAACTAAATTCATAATTTACACCAGGTTGCTTTACAATAATAACTTTGAAGACACCAATTCTTTGCAACATGGGAAGGTCGTTTTGCTCTCTGAAACACAATTTGATGGAAACCTTGTCTCGAATGCTGACACTGGATTTGGTTGTGTAAATAGAAAGATTGGACACTGGTAAGAGATTTTATCTTGGAATTTATTCTGAATGTCCTGCTGATTTCCTACACTTTTAACCCGCATTGCATGAACATCATCCTCACAAAAAAGATAGCTGCTCTGTATGTTGATTTGTCTAAATTACAAGACATGGCACATAATAATATATGTGTGTGTATATTTGTGTTTATATACATATTTATTTATATATACATTACATGTATATATAAATATATGTGATACTAAACTAACTAAATCAAACAATATGCTTGGTTTTACTATATTCAGTGAAGGAATGTTTTATTCTTCTGGTTGCTACTCACATCCTGCTTGGCTGACTTATCCCTATTAAATCCAATGTCTTAGTATAGCTTGATTTATTTCCTAGCGTGCAACAGATTTGCACATCTGTATCTATTTTACTACAAATCATATTTTGTTACTATATATGAAAATATGTTACAATATGATATTTTCTTGGTTCCTTCAGTGTGCATGACTACACAGTGCAAATTAATTTGTGGTTAAGTGCAAATACAATGTACATATATTTAATATATGTATCAACTCTTATTCTGAGCAACTCAATTTATCTGAATTGTCTCCTTTTCTCATCATTTATGCATGTTATGGACAGCATCTCCCATGGTGGTTTAAAATCACTGAAGAAAGTAGAATCGTTCGTCATACCGATCAGAGGGACACTGATTCGTTATCTCAAAATGTTGCAGTTGTAAGGATCCAAAATGTCTTTTTTTTGGACGGAGGGTGATTTTTTAATTTTACTTTTTAACTTCAAGGGTGATTCATACTTGTCTTCCATTTAGATCCCTTTTTTTGTTTTTAAATAATTGTTTTCTTTTTTTTCCTAATAATTCTGATACAAAGGGAATAAGTAAGAGTAATTTAATTTTCACTAGTAATACTTTTCATCAACATGGGAATTTTTAATATATATTAGTGCAAAAAACAAAGAAGACTATTATGAAAACAAAGGGAGTACAAAGTAATTCGCCCTCTCTCCAATTCTGTGCACCTAATTTTACCCTGGTCATTATCCATAATGTTCACTCAATGTATTTTCTTTGTGTAAACTCCATGATTATGTTTCAAGGTTCAAATTTGAAGAAGGCTCCTCTTACGATAATGCAGATGATTGCTGTGACAATCTACCAAGTAAGTAGGAACAATTTATTCAGAATGAGTCAAAAGTTTATGATTCTGAGTTTACTGACATTAGTTTACACATTCAGCAGGTTCTTTTGAACCGCATATACAGAACCTAGTTAAAGTTGTACGTCGCAGATTAGTTGAACAATCCAGTAATCTTGCTGCTGCCCCAGCCATTGCGTTTTCTGCTGACAACATCATTGCTCTTCCTAGTAGCAGAAGTAGTGGGTCATTCCCTGCTGTGCGAAGGGAAAAGATAAAACAATCTCCTCCTGTGCTCTCACCTCCATCTCATAAGACTCATCATAACACATCAAATCATGTTGGACAATCTGAGAAAGCTGGTGGACATTCTGGAAATACGTGGAAATATATAGTTGGAATCTCAAGTACTGTTTTTGTAGCATTTGTTGCTGCAGCATTATTCTTTGTTTGTCGTACCCGAGCAGTAACCACCATAGGTCCTTGGAGGACAGGATTGAGTGGACAGTTGCAGAAAGCATTTATAACAGGTAACGTTTTCACACCTAACCTGTACAAATTTTCTATCTGTCATAGTTAGACCATGGAGTGATATGATGGTATCCCTAGTTGAAATGTCAATTGTCATTTCTTAAATATTTATGCAGCCCTTAAGCTGTAGCAAAACGATTCCCAAACATTAAGTTTAAATATGCTAAAGGTTTTGGTTCCAATTCATCGAGCATTGTTTGAAGGATAACTGCGATTTGCTTGCAATTTGTCAGCAAACATGCATAGAGCTGTGTCATGCATGAGATTTGAAACTAGTCTTTTAGATTTTAAAATAAGTGAAAGATTCACCACTCTTCAATTCCTGCTTTGTTTTTTCTTTATCCAAGTTAATTTTATTGTCCTTGACCTAGAACAGGGAAAAAAAATCCTCTGAAAGAAAGACTTGATTAGTTGATTAGTGGTGACATGCCACCTCAAAGCATAACCGGTGTTGATATAAATCCCTTTCCCAATTGCCCATTCTGATGCCATAAAGACATGAATATTTATTGAGACATCAATGATTGCCAATAGATTTTGATTGGTAGAGAAGAGAACAAACATTACTATGGAAAAGAGAGAAAACTGCCACGTATAGAAACAACCTGAACAGGAAATCTTGAATAATAATTATAAAAAAAATCTATCCAAATTCCATTTTTTTTTCTCTTCACTGTTTTAGCTTTTCTTGATTACTTGATATTTTTCCATATTCTCCTGGTACAATGCTCAATTAGGTAGATTTTCTTGCTTAATCTCCTCCTTGATTTTTCTTCAAAATATTTCTCAATGCTATGTTCAAATATAGAAAATGGTACTCTCGGTCAGAAACTTGTATAATTTTTTAGATAGTATCGAGTTTGGTAACTTAAGTTGATGTGATACAGTTACTTCTGTGATTGAGGGAGTCCTATTTTGACAGTGTCAGCATTCTCTTGGGATGGATTACTACTTTTAATTAGCACACTGTGGATCCATTTAGTTGTGTGTAGGCAGTCTCTTAAGAAATCAACCGACTGAGTCATTATTAGTTAAACTTGAATTGACTGTCCTCCTAGTTAGCTTACCAGCCTTTAATTTACTATTATTATTACTTTTATTGGACTGGCTGTTTATCCATACTATCATGTTGGAAAGGAAAAGTGGAAACTTCAATAAACTTTTGAGAAATGCAGGCGTCCCAAAGCTGAATCGGACTGAGCTGGAAACGGCCTGTGAGGATTTCAGCAACATAATTGAAACTCATGAAAGCTACACTGTGTACAAGGGAACATTATCTAGTGGAGTTGAAATTGCTGTTGTCTCAACCTCAATTAGTTCTCTTAAACAATGGTCAAAGCGTTCGGAATTGGCCTATCAAAAGAAGGTTAGTTGTTTTGGTTGGCACCTAAAGGTTTACCAGAATGAACTTTGGGTTGTAGTGTACCTATAGTGTGTTGATTATCTGTTCCATTTCCTCGGAAAGAAAAAATTATACGACTCTTGATCCTTTTGGCCTTTCTATAGATTGATGAACTCTCACGAGTGAACCACAAGAATTTTGTTAATCTTATTGGGTACTGTGAGGAGGATGAACCTTTCGTTAGGATGATGGTGTTCGAGTATGCTCCTAATGGGTCCCTTTTTGAGCATCTGCACGGTAAGTCTAGGTTCATATGCACTATATCAGTTGATGGTTCAAGAAATTTATTGAGATAACTAATGCTATTGTTTTATGTTTTCAGTAAAAGAACTTGAACACCTTGACTGGAATGCCAGGATGAGGATTATAATGGGAACAGCTTACTGTCTCCAGTACATGCATGACCTGAATCCACCAGTACCACATACCAACCTGAAATCAAATGCTATATTTATGACTGATGATTACGCTGCAAAAGTATGCTGCTTTCTCTACATATGGATATGCATATTACATAATATGCATGCACTCAGAACATGAACATGTAGCTGCATGCACTCACAGGCAAAATTTTTATTATTAGAAATTAAATTTCTTATTGTTTCATTTTGGTCTCTCAGATTGGTGAGATTAGTTTCTGGAAAGAACTTTCACAAAAATCAAGGGTGACAGTGGAAAATGAATCGGAGCATTCTGTACTGCCACCACTTGCTGATGCTGAAACAAATGTTTACAGTTTTGGAATTTTATTACTCGAGGTCATATCCGGGAAGCTCCCATATTCAGAAGTGCAAGGGCATATCGAAAACTGGGTAATTCCAAGCTACTAATACATTTACTCTCAGTATTGTGTTTAGGGTTGTATATAATGAGGTTGGTTTTAAAGAACCTGCATTGAAAATTTTCAGGCATCCAAATACCTAAATGACAAGCAAAGCATCAGTGATATGATTGATCCAACCTTGAAGTCCTTCAAACAAGAAGAGCTTGACATTATATTTGAGGTAATCCAAGAATGCATTCAAGAGGATGCAAGGAAGAGACCAACTGTGAAGGAAATTATTGGCAAGCTGAGACAAGTGATTGATGTATCACCTGATGCAGCGACTCCGAGACTCTCTCCCCTATGGTGGGCTGAGCTTGAGATTTTGTCGGCGGAGGCAGCTTAATCTGACTCTCTTAATCTCTTTCGTTGTTGTAAGTTGTGTATCTCTCTTAACATGTATCATCAAAATACAGAAATGTTACGTCCCCCCCCCCCCTCCTCTAGTAAATCCAATCGATTCTCTTTATTAAAATCTGTTTTGTCTGTGTTTCTCTTACATGTCACTCTGATGATTCATTTTATTCATATATTTTTTTTGGTTTCACCTTGGAGAGGCAATACTAGGTCTAATAGATGGGTTCCCTGAACCTGAGTTATACATCATATGTATTTTGTAACTAAAGATTGGTATGCAAAATATATAATTGAACTGGGAATTCTGTCTTGTGGTGCAATGTTTGTACTTTTCTGAAACATTTTTGATATACGAGAGGTTTTGAAAATTAGTCTCTTTTGTATTTCCTGTTCTGGTTATGTACATTGTCGTGTAGCAAGATTTTCAATAGCAATGAGCTGCCTAGATTTTCTAGTACTTTTAATTCAATACAATGGGGGAAGAGTGAATTGATCCCTCGACCTTTGCGTATCATCCAAGCTAATGCTTGGTGGTAGCTGCCTGGATTTTTATGTCGGGATTGGCCAAACATGCTTTAAAGTGTTGAAATTGAACAATCCCGAAAAAAAAAAAGATAATCCAGGTACTACCCCACTCAACATAACCTCAATCCCTCTCTCCTTGTTCATTTACTTAAATTTTAACATTTAATCTCTTATTTAACATTAATTAATTTTAAAATTAAATAAAAAGACACATGTCAAAATTTAAGTGGGGGGACAGAAAATTTGAGGACAGAGGATTTGCTCTCTCAATCCCCCACTCAATATAACCTCAATCCAACTTTTTATGGTGCCAAACATGTGAAACACAGAAAAACAAACAAGCACATCTGAGAGAATTTGATTTAACGCATCTTGATCTAGCTCCTTCCTTTGGTAATTCTTCTACTTTCCTTTCAATCTCCTCTTCTTTATCAGATTTGAAATTGTGCTTCATAATTGTCAGAACCAATAAATCACATTTTTCACTCTTAAATTCAATTATCTCTATTATGATATGCATGACTTTTGGTAGACTTTAATTTCTATTAATAATAGATGTAAAATTTTCATCGATTAAGAATAAATGTGAAGCTCTCCTGCCACTAATATCATTTTTATCGTTCATTACACCCATGTAATAAAATATAATTTCATGAGTACAGCTAATTTATTTATTGTTTGAGAGAAATTAATAAATAAAAATAGGGTGCAAACATACAGTGACATGATAGTATTTATTTAATTTACTCGTGAACCTTTGAATCATAAAGTGATTAATCACGTAAGAGTCAAGGAAAGCGTGAACATCTATTAGACCACAATACTCGGAAATCAAAACCACAACAACATTCTTACCATAACAATAGGATTAGATAAGTGTTAATATGTTATCCATAAGATATATTCAAGTGTCTTACATTAGTCCTTCCCGTTTTCTTATCTAGCACTTTCTCAAACTCCAAAACCAGTTGTCTTACATCAGTCCTTCCCACCTGCAAAGAACTCGACCTCAAGTGACGATTTGGATAAAGCAAAACATCTTCATAGAACTCATAAAGGTCGGATACATGAAAAGTACGAGAGATGTTCATTTCGGCAGGCGAGTCGATCACATAAGCATTATCATTGATCTTCTTGATTACTTTGTACGGACCATACTTCTGTGGCTTCAACTTCTTATAGGAACCAACGGGAAACCTTTCCTTTCGCAAAAATACCATAAACTGAGCACCCTCTTTAAATAGCTTTGAACGCCTCTTGGTGTCGGCCACAACATTATATTTCATTTTCTTCTCTTCTAACCTAACTTTTACTTCGGCCTGAATATCTCGAACTTGGTCAGCCAGATTTTAAGCAGTAACACAGTTTCTAGCAACCTTGGGAAGACGTGTCAGATCTAACGCATGTTTAGGAGACTGCAGATACACTAAAGTAAAAGAAGACTGACCTGTAGCAGTGTGAGTAACATTATTATATATGAAATCAGCTTGTGCTAACGCCACATCCCAATGCTTCGGCTTATCACCATAAATACTCCGAATCAAATTCCCTAGCGTTCTGTTCAGATTTTCAGTCTGTCCATCAATTTGTGGATGTGCAGTGCTACTAAACTTCAAGGTAGTATCCATCTGTCGCCACAGTGTGATCCAAAAATGGTTGAGGAACTTTGAATCTCTATCAAAGGTAATATATTGAGGGACTCCATGTAGAAGGATTACTTCCTGAAAGAACAATTGAGCCGCGTGGGATGCATCCAAGGTCTTTCGATAAGGAATGAAATGTCCCATCTTTGAGAACCGATCAACCACAACAAACACAGATTCCACTCCCCGTTGATTCTGAGGAAGAACAAAAACAAAATCCCTCGATAGATCTTCCCAAATAGCACTCGGTATTGGTAGAGGCGTGTATTCTGAGCTTGACCCTTCCTAGTCTGACACACATAGCACTTGCAAACCAAGTTTCCTACATCGCGCTTCAGCTGAAGCTAAGAATACCATTCGACTACACCACTAATGGTCTTATCACGTCCCAAATGACCACTAAAACCCCATTCGTGCAGTTCTAGAATCAATCTTTCCCTCAACGAACCCCGGGGTATACATAACTGATTTCCACAAAACAGATAACCATCAACTACCTGAAACTCTCCCTCAGTTTTTCTTGAGCACACTTCTCCCATACATCGTCGAAGTCTTCATCATTCGAATATAGCTCTTTCAGAAACTCAAACCCAATGATTTTTTGATACATAGTGACTAAAAGACTCGCTCGTCGACTCAATGTGTCTACTACCTTATTTAGAACACCTGATTTGTGCTTTAGAACAAAAGGAAATTTTTGTAGAAAGGTTACCCATTGAGTGTGCATATTACTTAAGCTTCTCCAACTGTTCAGGTACTTCAATGCTTGATGATAAGTATACAAAATAAACTCATGTGAATCAGATAGTGTTCCCAATGTTTTAAGGCTCGAATAATAGCATAAAACTCTTAGTCATACGTACTCCACTTTCGCCTTGCATCACTGAGTTTTTCACTGAAAAATGCCACTTGTTTCTTCTCATGAGATAAAAATACCCCAACGCTAATACACTAGTATCACACTCCACCTCGAATAACTTCTCAAAACTAGGTAGAGCCAGAATAAGAGTAGTACACAATTTTTCCTTAATGACTGCAAAGGCCATATCAGTCGCTTCCCCCACTGAAATTTACCTTTCTTTAAACACTCGGTAATGGGTTCTACAATGCTACTAAAATCTTTAATAAATTGGCGATAAAACGTTGTCAACCCATAGAAGCTTCTCACTTCTTCTATGGTTTTAGGCATAGGCCAATCTCAGATAGCCCTCACCTTTTCTTTGTCAACCATGATACCTTCTGAACTGACCACATATCCAAGGAATAACAGACATTCGGCCAGCCAACTACCTGAGAACGAATTGGATCTGCTAGAATAAGTCCGAGATTCGGCTATGATGAGGTTGGCAATCTATCAGCAACAGACAGACCGACACTACAATCAGAAGGTGAAGCCCAGGAGGTTTGCTGTAGGAGATCTAGTCCTCCAGGAGTCGGAGGCTTCAACCCCCCAGAACACCGGCAAGTTAATGCCTAACTGGGAGGGGCCTTATGAGGTGGTAGGAGTGCCGAAGCCAGGAACATACCGGCTTCGTGCAATGGACGGTTCAGAGGTAAAGAATACATGGCATGCTGGAAGACTTAGAAAATTTTACCAGTAATAGTTATGTCATTCTTACTTTTACCCATGTAACCGATTTAATTCAAATGATATAAATTGAAAGCTCTTATTTCTGTCAATGTTTAACTTTATTTATATTCATATATCTTATTACTACCCGAACAGGCACGCTTCAGAAACTATCCGATCAAGTGGCTCGGAAAGACACCACTGGTCAAGATAAGTCATGAGCATAACTGACCGAGGGTTCAGTAAATTCTTAAAGTACAGATCTTGGGAACTATCCGATCAAGAGGTTTGGAAAGACACCACTGATCGAGATAAGTCTCGAGCATAACTGACCGAGGGTTCAGTAAATTCTTAAAGTACAGATCTCGGGAACTATCCGATCAAGAGGTTCGGAAAGACACCACTGATCGAGTAAGTCCCGGGTATAACTGTTAGACCCTTCAAGATCAAATAAACTCTAAGGAAAATCCGATCAGAAAGTTCAGGTGGGCATAACCGATCGAGATTAGTCATGAGTAAGACTGACAAAATCAGTCATGGGAAAAAAGTATATCTCATTTACACTTAGAAAATTTTTACAAACCCAATCGCCTACGATTTGGGCAAAGTATAAAAAAGAAAAGGGAATCCATAAATCCTAAATATCTACTCTGCAGGGGGATCATCTTCAGCTTCGTATTCGTCATCAGAAGAGTCAAGGACGGAGATATCGAGCCCAGCAGCCATCAACTTTGCCTTAGCCTTATCCCGATGAGTCTCATACCCCTCAGCGAATTGGGCTATGACCTTATCATTCAAGGCTTCAGATTCTTCGTATTCGGCGATGGCCTGCTGCTTGGCCTCGACAACCTTCTCGGGAAACGCGTTGACAGTGGCGGTTAAAGTGTTGTTCTCCTTGATCAAGAACATCATCTTATCGTGCATCTCGGAGAACTTGTGCGTAATGCTATCAATAGCATCCTTCCGATCCTTGACCTCCTTGAGCAGATGATCCCTCTCGGTCAGAAGAGTTCCGTGCTTATGATCCAATTCCTTGATCTGGCCCTCCGCTCGGGTCACTTTATTTCAGGTTTGGGCATGAGAATCTCGTTCCTTCTTCAGGGTTGACTGCAGACCTCGAACATCAGCCTCAAGCAGCTCCACCTCCGTTCCCAGCTGAATTTCTTTCTTTGTAGATCGGGCGAGGGTAGTGATGGCCTGCAGCGAACATATACATCAGTACAAGAAGTAAAAATTCAAGTTAATAGCAGTAATCAGATTGACAAAGGGAATTACCTGAGTCTGGGCTCGAACATAGGCCACCAAGAACTGATCAGAAGAATACCCTTTAACCGCTCGTCGTCACCAGGAAGTTTGAAGTGATCGAAGAGGGTAAAGGGGAAAACCTCTGACGGGCTCTTGGGCCAAAAGGAAGTTCGCGATCCCTGGGAGGAGCTCGACCCAGAAGAAGGAGTGGGGGCACGGTCCGGACCAAGGACCACCATCTGTCTCGTCGGTTTGATCGAAACCCTCCGACAATCGAGGTCTCTTGGATCGGGGTTCGAGAGGAACCTCTTCGATATCCTCCGAATCCTCGACCACCTCGGTCGGAGGAGGGGGCAGTAGTGGAGGTTGCTTCGGCAGGGAAAGGCGGAGGGACTATTGTAGGCGCTTTAATGGTCGACTTGGAGGGCTTCTTAGATTTCTTCAACAAAGCTGCCTTCTCCGCGCGGCTCATCTTCAGCGCCCCTTTTTGTGTGGTCGGGGGCTCGGGCCCTGAGGCGGACCCAGAGACATCTCGCTGATAGGGACCGTATCCTCCTCAGTAGCGTCGTCAGTTACTGGGGGTCGGATGAACCCGGTTGTGATGGTGGTGGGGATGAAGGCGTCGACAACGCCCTCCGGCTTGAAAATGGTCACTGCACGGGGACAAATGGGTTAAGGCGTGGAACGGTTAAGAGAATAGGAGAAAAAAATAAGGATACTTACAGACGTGTTTGTACAACCAGGCTTCGTCCATTAGAAGCCCCAGATTCCATTGGGTCTTCTGTCATTTCTTGTAGAACAGTCCTGAAGGCATCGGCCAGACCCTTCGGTAACTTCAAAACCTTAGCCGCCTGGTCGGTTGGATGGTCCCAGGAGGGAAGGAGTTGGAGGACGGTTCCCTTAGCAAAAAACCACTGTTCGTACCACCCTTGTTGCTTGAAGGGGTTTTGATCGGGACGGTTGCGGTTGGGACGTTTGTTGAGTTGCCGGAGATCGGGTTCTTTCGACCCGCCGACGGTGAACAGGGCGAAGAATAGATCGAGCCCGGGAGTGATGCCCACCTCTTGCTAGATGGCTATAAAGGAGACTAAATGGATGTATGTGTTCGGCACAAGCTGCGCGAACCCTACTCCTACGAAGCTCAAGAAAGAAGAAATGAAATCGTGAAGTGGGAACCGAGCGTCGTATTTCAAAACGTACAAGGGGACGGCTACCCACTCGCCCTCGGGGACACCAGAACATCTTCTCATCGGGCGTCGGTACTCGGAGCTGGTATTCTTTAGGGATTTTAAAGAGGGTTCGGATGTCAGAGATCTGGGAGGGTGGTGATAGTGAAAGGAGTATGGAGGTGAGAAAACTCCTTTGAGGAGTGGTATGCATTCTGAACCCTAGCCTCGGCGTCTACCAGACTGGGCATGGTCGAAGGTGTGGTAGCGGCAGGGGCATCCGGCAGTTCGATCTCTAATAGGTCGCTGGTGGTGACGGTGGAGGTGACGGTGATTGGCTCAGTGGCTAGGATAGTGCTAAAATCGCCATTAAAAAGGGATGTGATGCAAATAAGAAGTTTTAAAGAATAGATGATCTAGACTAGAACTCAAATATCTGCAAAATGGTGAAAATTTGGGGAGTTTGGGGAAGAAATGAGCTTGCCTGAAATCACCTTGCCAGAAATAATGAAACAAAGAGTTTGAAAGAGAAGGAGTCAGTAAAGGGGATAATGATGGGGGAAGAAGGGTTTTTATAGGGAGTACGGACACGGAACCCTAGGGCGGCTATTAAATGCTTAAGGTGGGGCCAGGCGTAAAAAGGTGTGCAACATTTCAAATATCAGGAATGGACCATTTGGTTTTTCCAGATAGTTCATTATTAGCTGTCATGACCTTTCAAATACCTAACCTTTCAAGTCTCCAATCATAAGTACCTTATAATTGAAGACTGGGGGGCAATGTTCGGGAGCATTCAGCTAACCTTCACTTGGGCTGAAGGCCCGAAATCAGAAGAGTCGTATGAGTTCATTGGGCCGAAGCCCATGGTGGATTTCGAGGTGTTCGGGTCGGCGTCTGAGTCCTTCTGGGTCGGACCCTCACTTTGGTGGATGTCTTCGAGTTCGGCATCCGAGCCCCTTGGGCCGGAACCTTATCCTGTTGTGTGCTGTTGGGAGTTGGGCCTTCGGGTCCTTTGGACCGAAGCCTAGACCTGACAGTGGGATAGTTTGGGCCTGTACAATGGGCCTTCCTGCGTGCAGAGTTGGACGTCCCAATTATAATTAAATACGGTTACTCCAAGGTAGTGATTAGATTGGATTCTACTTGTATCTTTTTAGGAGATTGTGTTGGACCCAAGTTATGGTAACTACCATAGCTAGGAGTCCTTAACCGATTAGGAGAAGGATTTTAAGGCAGTGAGATTATTATAAATACCAGGCCAGGGTTACAATTAAGAGGTAATTCATACTTTTGAGCACTAAACACTTAGCCTCTATTGTTAAAACCTTGTAACGGCATGTACTCATTCTCACACCGGAGCTATCCCCCGGCGGCACAAGCCGTCAAGCTTCTTTGTGATCAGTTATTGTGCAGGTTCTAGCGCGTGGATTCTGTGAATGGACGCGCCGGTGAAACTTGGTGTTAACAATTATGAATGATATGAGAGGACCTGAGATGGGCGACGATTGGGCGGCGATTTGGAGCTCTGAATCAGAGTGACGGACCACCGATTTTATGGCTTTGAGGGAGTGCGGGTCAATAATAATAATAAGATGAAATTAGAACAAAAGGATCGAGTCTTTAAAAATTATGAATGATATGAGACGACCTGAGAATGGGCCGCGATTGAGTGACGATTTGGAGCTTCGAATTAGAGTGACGGATCACCGCCATGAGGACGAGGAACTGGAAGATTAGAAGAGCCGAAAGCGGATGAAGAGAAAGAATCGAAGCGAGAGACAATGATTCTACCACCTTGGGAGCCACTATCGATCCTTCGTCCCTTTGAACTAGTTGACGCACGATACTGAATGTACGATCCCCTCTATTTTAGCCATTTGAACAGGAGAGAGAAAGTTAATCGGGTTAATAAACCCTAGTTTTCGTGTGGCTGTTTAGGAGTCGAGACAGAAAGAAGTGTGAGATAGACAGAAAGAAGTGTGAGATGGAATATGAAAGTTTTTAGAGAGAAAGAAACTGTTTAGGGTTTTAATTTCAAGTTCCGTGCGATTTATTTTAAGATCTGTGTTTCTGCTACTACACTATTGCAGTATCTAATCTTTTACTAAGGTAAGGAGTATTATTTCTTTCGTATTCATAATGATATTATTTTTATTTCAATACTCGTAAGAATTATCATTTTCTTTCATACTCGATATTATGTAAGTGATATTATTTCATTTCATATTCCTAAATTTAAACTTACTATGAATAAGTATTGCTTCTATAATTTCTGAAATGATTAGAATTTCTTTAAGTTTTGCGCTTCATCTAATATCATTTCACTAAAATATTGGTCTGAACTCTCTTATTAATTTTAATCTTTTCATGTTAAGGTACTATTCATGGGTACTATTCATATGATATTATTCATGGATACTATTCATGGGGTACTATTCATGGGGTACTATTCATACGGTACTATTCATGAGTATGTTCACAACATAATTTAATTTTTTTTTCTGTCCAAATTACTTTTGATAATGAATATCATATTGAATTTTACTCCATACTTAGTTATCATGTTGACAATTTAGACATTTTTTTGAAATCTAAATAAATTAAATTATAAGTCTCTATTATTTATCTTTGATCTCATTTGATTAATTATTTATATCATTGTCATCATCCTCATGTTTATATTGTACTAGAAGTCATTTTTTGGTCCGTAGTGCAAAGATGGACTGTTGATTGGTATGATTATGACCAGAAATTGTGTATTGGATAATTATGATCTTTACTGTTACAGATAAGGTTTGTGGTGGAAAGTCCTCTTTGGCCCGTAGTGCATATATAGATGGACATGTGTTTGACATAATCATGACCACTGGTGATATAAACGGTTATCTTTGACCCGTAGTGCATAGATAATTCGTTGATTGGAAATAATTATTTATTGGTGTTACATGGATAAAATATTGATGATGGACTTTTAAAACATAGAAGATAGTAGACATCATGTTCTACTTGACTCTTCTAATAGATGATATTTCCGCTGCAGTTGTTGATCTAAATACTTGTTGTCTATTATATTATATTAGATTTTCACTGTTGAGGACTAAGATAATTTATTCTGCATTATCTAGTCATAATATTCTTTACTAGGCTAGTCTAGCTCACCCTTTTCTTTCATTGTTCTCTTCAGAAAATGAGAATATAGCTTAAACTAGTCGGGAAATGGAGTGATGGTCCAAGATGGTTGTTATAGTAGTCCTCACTATTATATAAAATAGTGTGATAATAAATGTAATAAGAACTTTATTTGAGTTTGAATATTGTCTACGAGACAATATTTTGTATTTAAAACTCACAGCTTATGTTTGTCGTATTTTACACGACAGTTAATAGTTGTATAAATAAAGTTTGTATTTGAATTTTGTACCATGTATTTGGCAACTCAGAATGGGTTGTGTGGACATATTTTGGGGGCGTCACAAATCTTGTTATACAATGTTCATTCAATTGTATAGAGTTGAGATTTTATCTTGATTTGAATATTGATTTCAATATTGCACTGAAACCTTGAATAGATAATGAATCCCTATTGATTCAACTAATCCTTAGTTGATGATTATTGAACTCTAAATTACCCTTGAGATCAATCCAAACAAAATTTCCTTTGGTGCAGACTCTTATGTCAAAGCTGAGATGAACAACCTTGCTACATGTGATTATATTACGCGATAGCGTTAAGATGTTGTGCACATAGATGGTACTAAGGGTTGATCCCCCTTAGTACGAGAAGTAAGGTATATAATTTTACGACTGTTAAAGGTTTGAAGTAGAAATACTCGAAAACCTGTGACATAGTTCATGGCCTAGTGACCCTCAAATGTACTTTTGATTCTTGTTCTAATCTTGATTCAAAAGCCTAGCTTTCTTTTGGTTCAGTATCCATTATTTATTCACATGTTATTATTATTATTCTATCGTTAAACTTATAGGCAATTGTTGCTGACTCTTGCATAATAACATCGTAGCTAAGATTGAAAGAGTTGATGGGTCATCTACAAGTAAGGGCAAGGGCAAAAGCAATGCAAACAAATGATGAAAACTTATTTAATATTTGAGAATGATTATGTTAAGACTTATGATATCATGTTTAAAACTTATTTATTTATGATGTTTTCGCATGTGATGTATTAAAATTAGATAATTTATTCGTTTAAATTTTTATAACCCTTTATTAGAAAAATTTTTATTTAAATTTTATTGTTATCATTATTATGAGTAGTTAGATGTTATTTATTTTAATGAGTGAATATCAAATTTGTAAAAAATTCAAATACTTGAATTTGAGAGTGTCACATTACATCCCTAACTTTGTTCTGAGAACAGGTCGATCAAAAACGACATCATTTTTAAGGAGAATCCGACCTAATGTCCCCAGTATTAAATTAAAAATAAGATAAGAGTCATACCTATCCGGAGTATTAAATTATAGATAAATATATATTTTGAACATTACCAAATTCACAATATTAAAACTGTGAGCACCTACCTACATATTAAAATACGAATTAGAGATTCCCCTTAACATTTGATCCGCAAATATAATACGAATTAAAGATTCCCCATAACCTTCGACCAGCAAATAAACGACAAAAGATTGTTATAAAGATAACATTATATTTACAACGTTGACCACACCACACAGAGAGACTGACCACACATAAAAATAAACATTTTATTTTTGTATGCATATACATATATAACATAGTAAAAAAATTCCACTTAAACATATACATAATTTATAAACTACTAATTCCAACAAAACTCTTAATTACGTCCTATAAAGCTCTTAATTACTCTATAAAAAAAAGGAAAAAGGTTGGCCAACAACCTGCTAAACCGCCAAAAAAGTTGCACATTTCTCATAATTATGATTCTCTCTCTTCTTCCCCCACTTCCTCAACTGAATCTCCACCATCGTCGCCGCCGCCAAAAACTCCACACTGTTTCGGATTCAACACCTCCAAAACCCCCTTCAATGTCATGAGCCTCACGCAATCCCCCATTTTCATCACCCTCTCCAGCCCACCCAACAACCCCTTCACCGCCCCCTCCATCAGCCCATCCACCTGAGTCACTGCCGAGTCACAACCGTTCTTGACTCGGCTCGTTAACCGTGCCAACTCAACCATGCGCCGGTCCGCCATCATCACTTGCTGCCGCTCCATCTCCCTTCCACCTTATCTCTCCTCGATCCTAATCTTCACTCTCAGTTCCTTCACCTTCTTCCACTGCTCTTCGTCCATTTCGGGTATACCTGTCCCGGATAACCGGGTCTGCCGGAGCGAGTAGAGGACTCGGAACGCGATGGACGGCTTCCAGCCCGTGATCCAAAGATAGCATTCTCTAAAGGGCTTAACCAGACCGGTGAAAAGAAAGCTAGCACATCTTCATGAGCGGCAGCCCATTTGGATGT